>CAOKZL010003828.1:0-66547 GCA_948472985.1 Iguana delicatissima | reverse complement strand
TGTTGGATTGTGACTCCCATCATCCCTCATAATCAGCTGTGCCAGTTCAGGATGATGGAAGTTGCAATGGCAATGTATAAGGGACATAAGTTACCCACTCCTGGTTCTATCATCTTTACTTGCCTTCCCAGTGACTCTTTGCTGGAAGGAAAGGTGTTCTTTTTTTGTTGTTTTTAAACACCTGAGGTCCTTAGTGCTGTAGTATTTTTTTTTCCTGATGTTTTTTTTTTTAATAGTCGGTTTGTGTATCTCTAAAGTAGAGAATGACCATGATTGGCATTCTGTTTGCAGTTACACAGTTGTTTTTTATTAGGGAGCATAACTACAATTGCACATCTGTAACTGCTGTGTATTCACTATCTCTACAGAGTCACAATCATGGCACTATGCCTTCCTGACGCTGCTTTACCAGACCACTGCTGCAGTGGGTGACAAACATGAGTTCTGCTGGAAATTGGGGTGAGGTAGATGACATTTCTAACCCCTCCTGCCAGCAGATGAGGGTTGCAACAATCTGAAGCACAACTCCTTGTTGCAGCTTCACTCATTGGTGGCATGGGGTGGGTGGGAATATCATTCATCCACCCCATGATTGCCAGCAGAACAGACCTCCTTAACCGGATGTGGCTAATGCCTGGTAGAGATTTTTGGAGGGCTCAGGCCAGGGATGTTACTTAATCATGCAAGTGTAATTAAGTACACAGTGTGGAAGATGGATCCGTGTTTTTAGCTCCTTGGGTCATTTTAAGCCCAGGAGAGGCCTTTTTAGAAACAAGAAATGACTGGAAGTCACTGTTATTAAAACCAGACTTTTCCTGGGTCTAAAGTCACCAAGGGGACTAAAAACATTATGAAAATGCTCCCCTACACCCCCTAGATGGTGTTCAAGAACATTTGGGGGTGTTGACTTTGTTTTTTTGAGGGAGCAAGGTGTCGGGGGTGCAGTTCTTTTGGGGACTATGAAGAGGGCTAAAGCAGTCCCCTAGCCTCCCATAGTTGCCCATCCGAATTTAATTGCCGTCAGGAACATGCTAAGGCAGCCCTCAGCAATGAAAAAAAGAAAAAGCTATAGCCATCTGTCTGTTATCCTTCCAAGGATGTTCCTCTGGAACAGAAATATACTTCCTGTCAACTTAATTCCTGACAAGAACAAGCTGAGGCAGCCCTCAACATTCAGACTATCTCACTGCATCAGAGCTGTGCAGTACCTACATCTTATTTCAAGCAGAAATGGAATTCTTCGCAAGTGTAGACAGCTGCAAATCTTGATAGTTATTCTTCCAGTATTGGTTTCAAGGCAATTAACAATACAGATGAATAAGAAGCACATTTTAAAAGCAACCATTGTATTAATTTTTTTAATTAATATAAATTATCTTATTAAAAGCAGCAGTAATTTAAAACAATTTAAAAGCATAATGTATTTTCTGTAACTAACTCTAGTCATCTCCAGTTCTGAAGCATTTTGGATCCACTGAAGTTTCTGTACACTTCCCAAGGTACCCTGTGCTACAGCAGTCCAAAGCAGGTGTAATCAGTACATGTGCCACTGTAACTAGATCTGACATCTCCAAGACCAGACACAGCTGACACACTAAATTTAACTGTGCAAATACATAGTTGGGTAGGGGACTCAACTATGGTAAGGTGTGTCAATGTCTCTTTTCCACCAATAACTTGGAATTAGACCTAATATATTAGATGGATTTGCAACATGGTATCTTATCTGAGAAGTTCAGGACTTTTCTCTCTATTCATCAACCAGTTTCCATTGACGAGGAATACGGGGCTATGTATATTGTAGGCTGAGAACCAGTGTGGTGTAATAGAGCGTTGGACTATAACCCTCGAGAGACCAGGGTTTGATTCCCCACTTGACCATTGAAATCCTCTGGGTTACTTTGGGCACATCACACTCTCTCAGACCCAGAAAACCCTGTGATAGAATTGGCTTAGGGTTGCCCTAAGTCAGATTGACTTGAAGACACACGACAACATTGTTGTAGTTTCTCAGTCTCCATAAAGCTGCTTTCAGTACTCTTAGAAGAAAATCGTACCAAACCCTTTACCTAAGACAAACCAAAAAGAGTATAAGACAAATCAGTGATTTGAATGAAAACCTTATAAATGCTTTTAAAGCTCAGCAAACATCTTAAGTACTACCACACAGTCACTGAGGAGAGGTCATAAATATCTGTCCACAAAATAGTCTTGTTCAGGCATCTAATGCCGTATCATCTTTCTCATTGTACATTATGTACTTTTCAGCTTGCTTTATATAATTTTATATAATTTCTTTTTCCTACTCTTTCAGAATAATTCTGCAGTCCAGTGTTCAGAAAAGTAAACAGTCTGAACCTAGCATTTCTGACAATGCAGGCCTTTCTAAAAGAACCACCAGGTCTACTGCCAGAAAAAGCAGTTTCAAAAGGTGAGAATTACTGTCCTGAATTCCAGACATTATCAGTTGAAAAAAGTTGAAGTTAACTAAAATTTGCACGTCTGATGCTTAACTCAAGGCTCTTTTAAAACAGATAATGCTAAGCCATAGTTTAGGATAACGATGGTGAACACTTGGCCTCTTTTCCTCTTGTAGCACAGCTGTAAAATCAGGAGCATTTACTTCCTGGTTTACTTCTAGAATTTCTTGTCCCATCCTGAGTTAAGGAAACTCTGGTTATTTTAAATCAGTGGTTCTCAACCTGTGGGTCCCCAGATGTTCGTGGACTTCAGCTCCCAGAAGCCCCAGCCACTATGGTCAATGCTCAGGGCTTCTGGGAGCTGAAGTCCACAAACATCTGGGGACCCACAGGTTGAGAGCCACTGTTTTAAATCATGGAGATAGAGTGTTTTCAGCCCAACAGCTGTATTCCTTTGGAGATAACTTTCTCAAGGCTACTTGCAAGAGATGTTTGGGGTTTAATCTAAAGTGGGCAGAACCACCACTTTTTAATAAATTCTCTTTTTTTATTTTAGCAGTTAGCTTTACTGTCTTTTGTTTTATTGTAAACTACTTTGAAATTTTCTATACAAAGAGTAATATAAAAATGTTCAGAAACTATAAAGCAAGTAACTGTGGTCACATCTGCCCCATCTTATGCTGCAGTTAAGCTGGTGAGGGCAGAAGGAATGGACAGTTTTGAAAAGGAACTGCTATGCACATGCCTTTTTTTTTTAACCCATCACTTAAAATGCACAACTTTAATGCTTTTGGCGTGTTAACAAACTGCAATTTAAAGCAGGGATGGGCAATTTTATGCCAAACTTCCTCTCTTGACCCCAGTTAGCCACCAAAGGCTGCACCCATCACCACCACCAAAATTTGGTGACAACTGGGAAAAGGCCCATCTAAAATGTAAATTTTTCTTGCTTTAAATATATTGTTCACTACAACAAATCATTTAAAGTGAACATTTGCTTACTTTCAATGGGGTTTGTCACCAGAGTTCAGCAGAAAATCACAACAAAGCATTTAAAACCAGCAAAACACGTAATTTAAATTTAGTTTTCCCTCAGTTGCTACTGAGTTGCATGGTTGATGCAGTTGGCTGTCCAAATTCAGTGGCATTATTTTTAAGGGGTAGGATTGTAAGGGTAGGATTGTAGGATGGCCCAGGGATCCACATTTCCACTCTTGTTTTAAGCTAACCAGAATTCCCTATTTCTGATAAGAGAAGAAACTCCACTAAGTGTGAACACTGGAGGTGGATGCTACTGATTTCCTTCTTGTAGAGCTCCTGAAGATAGCAGGGGGAATGTCTGAGCCCAAGGCTAATCAGTGCTGATATGTGTAGTGGTAAATATGAGTTTGCTATTACATTGCAACTGAGTAAAAGTGTTCTCTGCTCATTTATTGCAAGACTGTGTGGAGATCAGAACCATTTGAGTTAAATAAGTTCTGAATATACTCTGAAGAAAGTTGGGGAAGTTCTATCAGACTTACAAATTATTAGCCTTCCTTATAAAATGATTGAAAAGAGGGAATCTAAGAACTACTCCCCTAAAGAAAAAGAATCAGTTAAGAGAATAAAATAAATTCCCCTTTAGTTTAAATGCAGGAACTAAGCAGGAGGAGGTAATGCCTTTTAATTTCTATTTCAAAAGCATTTATTGGAAAATAAATAATTGTATTATGATGTAAGGTTGCAGCAAGTCATTGTTTAATCCATGCCCATAACAGTCTTAATGTATGAAATGGGGGCCGAGCAAAGCAGATTTGTTTATAAAAGTGCTTGTAAAAACAGTAGATGGCAAGTATCTTCTTAGGAAAGGTGTAGTGTAAAAAAGGTCCAGTGTAAAAGTGAAATTTTTCTTTGAAGACCGTGGGATTTTTCTTCTTCTAAAATTGTCATTTTGCCTTGTTTAAAAACTTCATGCAGATTTAAATTGATCAGTTAATCGGTTCAGCTGGTTGAAGTTCAAGTGTTCAAATGACTATAATTTCATTAGCTAGATTAACAGCAGTAATATGACAGCCTCCTAGAATATTATTGAATGGAAGGAGATGAGTATTCATTTTTGTGTAGATTTGTATGTAGACTCACTTCCTGGAATATTGTTGAATGGAAGGAGATGAGTATTCATTTGTGTGTAGATTTGATTTTGTCTGTCCCTGCCCTCTCCTAACTAATTACCCAGTGCCAGGGAAAGAATTGTCTTTTCTTGACTAGGGCCCTTTCTGCACGTGGAGGGGGAAATGGGGGAAACCGCGCTGAAATGGAGCTTACCGGCAGCTGGGTAAGTCCGTCCCCATGTGGGGCAGCACGAGCTCACTGTTCCGCAGTCCCCAGCATCCAAAATGGTGGCTCCAGCATCCAAAATGGCGGCTTCCAGTTGGTGGAGGCTCTCCACCAACCGGAGAAGCTCACCAGCCAGAAGCCCACCCCGGCAGATCTGCAGGTATGCACTAGTGCGCGCCTGCAAATCTGCACTGAAGCGCGGGAACGGAGTGGCACGCTCTGTGCTTTTGAAAAACCTGTAAAAACAGGGTTTTAAAAAGCACACCGCGCGGCCACTTCAGGTTGCACCAGAGCGGACTGAGGTGCGGAACTGCGACAAGTAGTCCGACCTAGTCCACTCCCACAGTGCGGACGACCTCCGTCAGAGGTCGCACCACACCATACTACTTACCCCGTGTGGAAAGGGCCAAAGATCAACCTTGCCTTTTAGAAGTACTAAGTGAGCAAGAGTCTGTATCTGCCTTTTGAGGTCTTTGTTCCTTTTCTACAACTGTTCTGAAATTGTGCTGTTTTCTGCTAGCAATTCAGATTTCTTTTCTGCGTCACTAAAACTCATAGCTGCTGTGTATTTGTAAAAAGAAGTAAAGCAGTAACTATTTTTTACTTCTATAAGATTGGTAACTCCTCTTTGATCTCTTTCCTTGAAACACCAAAGAAATTGGATCTAAACGGTGCTAACTTTTATATTACTTCAGAAGAAATGTGTATAGAGTGTGCTTGTTTCATAATTCATGATTTAGATTGTCAAGACTTTCACAATTATTTACTCAGGTGCACAGAACAGGGTTTTTCAGGATTCTGATAACATACTAATTTTAAAGATAATTTTTTTCTGGATGGATTTGCTGTTATCATTAGTACCTGCATATTTGGGGTTCAGATATTTTAATAGTTTCTGTTGTCATCTGATAGATGTCCATCAATGCCAAACATACACATTTTCATTTTTTTTACTTATATCTGGTTCAGGCATACTGCTTATTGAGCCAAGATATATGCAAAGTCTTGTGCCTTTCCTTCTTCTATTCTTGGTGCTCTGTAATGATTTTGAATTCTGGCTTCTTCTAAGTGGAAAACTCTAGCCTAACTAGACCAGGAACATGTCAGTAAGACATTCCCAAGAGGGAAGAGGCAACATGAGAAGAGACTATGCAGACGCAAAACTGGTCTGTCTTGGGTTATTAAACCAAGATGGACTATAACCCAAAGGGTCTCTGTTCTGGGAAGACCTGGACTAATCTCTCTGATGAGTTGGAAGAGTAAAGTGACCACTGCCTAAGAAACTGTATAAACAGAACTTTCAGTCAGTTGTTTAAATGTCATCTTTTACTTGTCAATTTTGGTTCTAATCTTATTTCCAAATTTAAGTGGAAAATATAGACTGAAGTTTGAACAGGGGGAAAAAAAAAGATCTTTTACCTCAGGGATAGGGTATCAAGGGGGCCCTACCTGCCCCATTATACATTTTCCTGAACCACCACAGGCTGCACTTTGGGTTTCTGCTGAAGTGGGAAGTGGCCAGAAGGGTACTTCCAGTTTTGGGGAAAGGGAGGGGAGCATAAAGTAACATATGGGAGTACAGACTTGGTTTAACTGAAAGTCACTCTCCCTGGATTCTTCAGAAAGCATAATTCTCTGTCTCCTTTAAAAAAAAATTGCAAAGGTTTTGGAAGTCTCCAGGGACCCACGAAAAACCTCCAGGGGCTCCATACATCCCATGGACCTCACGATTGCCCTTCCTGCCAGATTTACATGGTCCTTAATAGACATAGCACTGTGGCCTCTCTTCTTTAGAGCATTGTGAAAGTGCTACTTCAAATCTTACCAAAAGTTCCTTCACCAGGTGATGTCATCCACATAACTACCAGAGGCTGTGGTTGAAATTCATGCTTGCAGGTTTATAACCATTTTTTGTGCTTGGTCATGATGGCAGAATTGAAGCCTAGTTCTCTGCCCGGTGTTGGAGCAAAGGGTGATGGTCCTTCGTGCTGTCATACTAGAAGCTTCCACTACTTCCTGTGATAGGGAGAGGAGAAAACCCTTCATGGCCCAGTAATATTTCCCAAAACTGTTCAAGGAATGAAAGGGTTTTTTTGGTGGAGTGGTTAGAAGCTGGGCAGGGACTTGGGAGATCCTGTTCTAGTCCCCACTGAAGTGTGAAACTTGATGAATGGCCATGAATGAATCACAGTGCTTTACCCTTACCCACCTTTTAGGATTTGCGCTATGAGAATAAAGTGCGAAGGAGGAGATGCATGTAAACTGTCGTGAACTCCTTAGAGAAATAAAGCAAGATGTAATCATTAAATCAAAAGTAGGATTATGTAGCAAGGTAGATTCTGTGCACTTGAGAGAACTCCCACTAGCCTTACACTAGGCAGGTTGCTTAGCCCAATTTGCACAACAGATATCAGCAAAATGCAGCCTTAGGGCTGCATGCAACTCCTAGAAGCCATGAGGGGTCTTTTTTTTTCAAATTTCAAAAAAGAGACTCCAAAATGACCTTTAGGGAGTGTGGAGTGCATTTCCATCATGCTTGAAGGACCCGCAACACTCTCAGTAGGCAAAATAAAATTTTATAAACTTTTTCAATTCGTTTGCTTCAAAATGACCCCAAATGTTCTTTCGGGGCAAGGACGGCCATAAAACATGATATGAATATCTTATAGAAGTTAGTTGGGGGCAAAAAATGGTTCCCCCCCCCCCTGTGGAAGTGGTTGTGGGGATGCAGCCCTCCAGGGTTTCCCAGAAGAGGTAATGTGGCCCCTCAGCCTTCCACAGTTGCTCAGCCTTATACAGGCTGCTACTTCTGATCTTACACAGCAAGTGATCACACATAGCAGATTTATGCTCGTTTTCAGCAGTGAGTGATTTTTTTTCTTTTTGCTGTTGCTGTCTGTGCCACACATTATCCTTGCTCTCAAGCTCATTCATTGTCTACGCTAGGGATCAGTTAGTTCATCAACCTATGTTTTGTGCAATGGCTGTCTGTCTAGAACTCATGTATTAAATAATGCCAGACAGAAAGTGATAACTCTCTGTATTCTGAACAGTCCATCTCATCAGTTGCATTGGAAATACTCTCTGGTGACTAGTCTCTGCACTTTTATTGCCATGGCTTTATCTTACAGATCACATAGTTTGTGATTTATTTGTTTATCTTCCACCTTTGTCCTGAGGTTTGAGGCATCTTGCAAAAGTTAAAGCAGATTCATTTATTTTTATTTATTTGATTTATATCCCCCCTTCTCCAAAATGGGACTCAGAGTAGCTGATACAACTAAAAAGTTTCACATCATACAAAAATTAAAACATAAATAAACTGTTAATAGAATTAAAAATTTTAATGCCTACCCATTTAAAAGAAAAATCAAATACGAACAATACAGAACATTTTAAACAGCCCTTTCCCCATGAGCAATCAGGCTTCAAAGCCCTCCTGAAACAAACAAACAAGAAGTTTTCACATACCAATTGAAGAACAGCAAGGAGAGTGTCAGTTTAGCCTCTTCAGGAAGGAGTTCCAGATCCTTGGGGTGACCATTGAGAAGACCCTCTCCCATCATTCCACCATATGTATTTGTAAGGATGGTAGAGCAGAGTACTGCTTCCCTGAAGATCTCAAAATATATGTCCACTCATATTACTGAATACAGTTCTTCAAATAACCTGGACCCAAGCCATATAGGATTTGTATTTTTAAGGTGGTGAGAATTCTTTGGTGCACTTACCTGAACTGCAGTGTTAGATGTCTTTGGCAGTGAATGCTAAGTACCTCAGGAACATGTACGTCGCAAGATTCTATAAAATTGAACCATGGAAGTTAAAGTGGCATCAAAAGTGTTATGATTGGGTTGTGTGAATATACCTTTGGAGTATAACATTCTGCTAAGCAAATTAACCTTGAATAGAACATGGTGAATTCTCCAGAAGTGGACATAGATTGTGGGTTGGGGAGATGAATCTCGGATTTAAGTACAACTATTAGTGTGGTCAAGTGTGCTGGAATACATATAGTTTGTGAATCATCCTAAAAAACCTTGCAGATTCCAAATTTTGTATACATTAAATTTGTTAATTCTTTATGATATATTATAAATAGTGGTAGTGTGACACTGCAAATCACACTTCACATTAACTGAGGCCCTGTTCAAATCGTCGTTTGGAGAACTGAGAATAAATTGCAAACTCACATGCTTCTTCCTCCAATTCTAGGTCTTCTCTGATGGCTGGAATCCCGTTGGGCAGTTATGAATGTGTAACCTAGAGTTACTCGCTCATGACTCTTTCCTATTCATGATCCCTGTGCAGCCTCTAGTTTAGGCGCTATGTAGAGACCATGAATGTTCACCAGTTTCCACTTTTTGGGAAGCAACCACTGCTATTGACACAAGTCTGTTCCCTTGTCAATCAGGAAGTCACTGATAGTCTTACTTTCCCTCACATGAGTAATCTCTAGGACAAAGGGAAATTGTAACAGGGGTCCTGCTTCTACCTGTCACACTAGAGATTGTTCATGGGAGAGGATGTGGTTATCACGTGCTTCCTGACCAGCAAAGGAGTAGGACCCCCCCCCATCATTCACAATGGCTGCTTCCTGGTAAGTGGGGATTTGGTGGGGGATCAGAAAGGGATTCGCTGTGTAGCACTGTAGGATTCTGGCCAAAGTTTTCCAGGATGTCTGAGTCAAGCAAATGTAGTTTGCATAAACTTCCAAGCCATGAGGAAGTGGGTTAACGACACAGTTTAGCTTAAATCACAGTTGCCTGATCTGGATATCTGTGGCTTGGAAAACTATTGGAACTGAGGCTACATGTCTGATCATTCAGGAAGTAATGTAGAGCTTTTCTGTTTCATCTAACCACTATTTATGCTGGCCTACTTTCTTCATTCCTTGAAATTTTAAATTAGACAACAGCAATTTTATTGGGGCAAAATTAAGTAATCTTAATATGTGAAGTGTTTTCTCCCTCATGAACCTCTGCATTTTATATACGAAGGTGGAATTTACACCTAAGCAGGGCACACATAATTAACTCTGGAGATGGGGAAAATGGTTTCCTATTAAGCAGAATGTTGGGCAATCTTATATATGTTCAGAGGCACCAGACTGGGTGTGGACATCAGTGTCTTTAAAAGAGTTTTGGCTATGACCATACAGCAGCTTCATGTGCCTTTGGTGCAGTGCCACAATACACAACTGTGAAGAGCAAATAGGCCTTGAAAAAGCAGGTATGTTTTCCTTCAAAGGAGAGCCCAGCTTTGTGTCCTGCACGTCATTTCTCAATCAACCAACTTATCCATATGTAATCTACAGTTTCCTGTCCTGTGTTCCCACCAGACGTTTGTGCATGGACATTCTCTCCAGTAGCAAGGTGCTTTACAGATGTGGCTGCTGTCTGGAGACATTAATGTGTAAGACATAGCCTTTCGTGCTATGTAGATATATCTAATGTGTGGTAGCCCATTTTAAAATGGGATCTTAAGGTCATGGAACACAGTTTTCAAGAGTGCTCAAGTAACTCCCTCCCCTCTTTCTCTTGAAATTGGCTGGAAACTCATACTGCAAATGAAAGAGTCCTTCCTTGTTGCTACCGTTAGCAGTTTAGGGAACAAGATATTACGTTGACACAATGAGAGGAAAGAGGATGGATTGTAAGAGACTTGACGCATAGGAGCAAATACACAGTAAGTGCTATTCTGCTAATTAAATAAGAGTTTCTCACTTTTTAGGGGTATTTTTTGTGTGCTTGTAATCATGAAAAACTAAAAAAGGAAGACCCTTCTTTATTTTCTAAAAGTTTCTATCTGCTTTTAATATTGTCAGCTGTGCTTGACTCTTATTGGAAGCTGCATAAAGCAACAGAATGCATCTATTAAAGCCTTAGTCTTACAACAACTTTACTTTTTTTCTACTCTTCCCACAGTCTGATGCCTCAGAGAGAAAGAAGGAAAAGGGATGCTTTACAACAAATACGCTTATGGTACTTTAATCCCACTGCTTTCTGTTTATGAACCTGAGCTTCCTTGTCTTCTGAGATTTGTAATCTGAGTGGTGGGCTTGCACTCTTGTTGCTGTTCAAATTGCATTGTTCTCAGCTTTGTAGCCTGTGGTCCTCTCCCCTCCCCATGGCCAACTTTTTGGTTTGTTTGCTTTAGTTTAAACTGGTAACAGTGCTAACTCTGACCTGTGCTTTGATGTTCATATCTGACATTCCTTAAATTTCATTTTTATCATTTCAGCAGTGCTCCTATGCCAAGAACCAGAACTGTGTTGCGTTGAACAATCGGAACTGAAGAGGATGTAGAGGAACAAAGGGACATTGCTGTCAATTAAAAAAAATCAAAGAGAGAAACTTTTTAAAATGGTCTGTTTTAACTTTTAGCTGGATTTTTTTAAAGTTTAGAGGAGTTTGTGCCAGGACCCAAAAGTTATTGTGACCATATTCTGGAAGCATTTGCAGATGTAAATGTGACAACAGCCTGTAATTTTTCACCTTGACTCTTCACTTGCTACCCAGAGAGCTTTCTTTCTCTCTCCAATGCTAGTGAACAAAATGCTATGGCAGTTAGCTCCCTCTTGCCTACTGCTACAGCATTTATGGGGCTTTAGGGGCAGGCAGGTTAGCTATTTAATAACCTAAGGCTTTCTATGCCATGGTAGCTTCTCTCATAAAATGGAGGGGGAGGATTTGGGAAGATATGCCTGCCTTTTGTTCATTAGCATTGTAGTTCCTTAAGTTATATGTCCTTTTTCTTCAACATTTTTATCACCTGCAAGTGGTTTCTAAATCCACCAAAGAGTGCTTTACTTCCATTGTTTTATTTTCTTGTGTTTGCCAATTATACCACTGCCTGAAGTGTCTTTTAATTAAAAAAAACCCTGTGTGTCCACTGTATTTTAATGTCAGCTTTGAAAATA
The DNA here is from genome assembly GCA_948472985.1 of Iguana delicatissima. NCBI lineage: Eukaryota > Metazoa > Chordata > Lepidosauria > Squamata > Iguanidae > Iguana > Iguana delicatissima. The sequence continues at coordinate 54,886 of CAOKZL010003828.1, read as the reverse complement.
AGCTTTCTTGTGCAGGTACGAGTGTGTGGGTACAGAAGTGACTGCAAACCTTCGTAAATTGTAGACAGTTGGATAAAAATGCAGTAATTAAGTAGGCCTTTTTAATAAATGTGTTCTGTGTGCATATGTACAAGCAGTTACACATATCTACACAGTGCCTTGTAAAAAATATGAGGGTGATCGATGGGGCAGTGCTCCTCTGAAACCTTGCTAAGACTTGAAGAGAGTTGGAACATTCCTCTTCAGTTCTGGTGTTGCATTCACAAGGTTCTGGAGGAAACAAGCATTTTCTGTCCCTCCTTGCAGAAACCAGAAACTGGACCTCTGTGCTACCACTGAACTGGGGTTCCTATTGAACTCTGACTTGGCATTGCAGTAGTAGCCTTCTCCTCTTTCCAAGTTGCTGACTCATCAAAGCTTTTGATCTATTAACTATTAATTTTTAGAGAAGTAACAGGAATAGCATTTTAGTGAAATCTGGAAAGAGCACCATGAGCTGCTAAAATTACCATTTGTGAGTTTAAAAAAGAGAAACTATTAGCAAACCGTAACAGAGCTTTTTGTCATTAGTAACTGAAGCAGAGTTATTGTAGCTGTATCTGTTGCCCTGTTTTTCCTTGAGGTAGTACAGTATGGTTCGGCTGCAACAGCACTTAATTTTTTTTTCTCTAAAGAGCTGTTGCTGTAGCCAGAAGGTGCTACAAACACTGACCTATTCACCTCCAAAATTATCTTTCAGCTCTGAACCAGATCTCTGGCTTTAACCATGGTAGCTGGTCTTGATAGTCATAATAGAGCAACACAATCATGGAGCAAATCCCTGCATGTTTTAAGGAAACATAAGTACTAGACAGTCCTGCTGAGCCTCACCACTGCCCAGCCAAAGCTTAAGAGAAAAGTTTACTTCTAAAAAGTAATTATCTACAGTTATACTTCCAGAACACCCCCGAAGTAGTATTGTTATTGTCAGATGCTTTTAAAATTGCTAATACCTGTTTATAAAAGTGAAATAGGGTGTTTTTTTAAATGAAGCCTACAAGTTGCAGTCCTATAGTACAAAACGCACTCCTGTTCACCTATGACCTCAGAACCCATAAAAGTGAGGCAGCAGCACAAGCTAATGTGATACTCTTCTTGTACCACTGTGAGACCACCACAACTTAAAAGTACTAAAAGGCTAATTAGGATACAAAAGAGGTGGTGAGTTACAGTCATGATGTGGTAAACCTTTGTTAGGCATTAGGAACTTGTTAGAACTGCCAGGTTCTTACTCCTGCAGGCATACATTATGAAGAAGGATTGACAATGGCAAGGCAGTTGCTTTCCAGCTAGTTTCACCCGGAATTCATCATCCTTATTTACTTTTCAAAGAAATGTCATTGAGTGTCCGAGGAACTGCAGATGTCCTGATTTTTTTGTTACTCTTGAACTTGCTATGCACCTTGTCCATTAATAAACTTTGTTTCCATGCTGGAGTATGTAGAGGGAGAAGATACAATTTCTTCAGTAAATACAAGTATTTTCTGTATCAAACATGTGAACTGTGGGTATCACACATGTACTGAAGAACCATTAACTACCCCATTGGTGTGACTATAATTGGGTTTCTTGTAAGGCACAGCTTGAACATAATATCTCTGCTGAAGAGTTGCCCTTAGGATTACAGCTGTGTTTTTTTTCCCCCATACTGCCTTTGAGATTCTAACTTTTTTGATTTTTTAACTACACTGCTGTTGAACAGCCATTCAGGAAAATACTATCAATCCAAAGGAATATAACCCCACATGTCAAATTAGTTTCTTATAAACAGCTCTGGCCTCTCATTTCCAGAATTGTTGCTCATAAATAATTATAGACCCTAAATGTCTGCACAGTAAAGTTTTAAACTTCCTTGGGTTTTTAATGATGGATACCCTTTTAAATCCCTGTCGTAGAGTATGTTTTCAGCTACTCAAGTTCATTTCCTACTCAACAATATTCCAATTAAGTAGAAATTGGCTCCTAATCATTTTTAGGGGTTTTTTTAAAAAAAAAAATAGGGAAGCCTATGAGATAAATCAGTCTGTATGTCTAACTGCATGAGGCTAAATTTACTGTCTAACTAGTTGTATTTTTGGGGTTTTTTTGGACATTTGCTTAAGCAGTGTAAATGGAAATAACACCAATCACATAGAAGATATGTACAGAGAAGGAAATCATACTGTTCACCACTTTTAACAAGTAACTGCAAATTAGTTGAAATATAAGGCTTGTGAGGTACAGGGTAGATACCTGGTTTACCTTTTTATAAACTGAAACTTTATAAATCCTACCAGAATTTTTTTTTGTTTTTTTGGGGGGCCATACTTACAAGTCTGGCTTAATGGTTGTTACTACTGTAGCATTACTACTAACACCACCAGTTGAGGGGGAAAAAATCACATTTTTACTGCTGTTAAAGCAGTATAAATTACACATTGGCTTTACACAAATATCTTTTTTTTTTTTAGAGGGTACTGAAAACTGGCATTATTTCAAGTGAATTAGGTAAACTCAAAACACTTAAACCAGAAGCCAAAATCTACATGTTATTACCATAACTTTAAAAAAAAATCCCATTAATGTGCTTTTTTAAGCAGGCATACTAGGTGTTTAACATAAAACCAGTTATCCCATATTGTATCCCAATATCTCAAGTTCAAAAATCCAGATATGTATTATTCTGTGTCTAGCCACTACTTTAGTAAGAATGCCAAAAAGGACTACATTTAAGACTGGCACATTTGTTGAGACGGTTATGGCTTCTGTTTATACAGCTCTGAAGGTATTTATATTATCCAGTTCTGTAGCATTAGAGTTATAGGAAAAAAAACAATAGGTATCTCCAAACTATTTCAGTCAACAAAAAAATCATCTCCCTTTTCATGTTTAAGGATTTCTCTTTTAAGATCATAAAAAGGTAATTAACTTCATAGCAATTCACCTTGGAGACACAGTTTTGCTGCTGTATAAAATCATTCTAATTAACAGGTTAACTATTATAAGTATTAAGAAAAAACCAAAGTGAATGTTTTCATTGTGTATGACAAGATGCCTTATTCTTGTGTATAGGTAGACAGTCACTGTATGCTGAGCTCTTGCTGTAGTTTGTTCGATTGAATCTGAAGTGGAATCTGACTTGCATTGCGCTTTGAGATCTAGAATCTGGAATTATTTAGCCAAAACTGCCGAAGTTCATGCTGATACAAACAGCTAGCATCAGACATACCTATAATTAGGATTTTAAGTTTGTGATGGAGTTTCTCCATGCAGTGCAGGGGACTTTCTAAATTTTGGGGCCAATGTTTGGTATATGACACTGTCTGATAAAACACATTGTAAGCCTGACATTAAGCTCAAAAATGGTGCAGGTTTTGTAGTAATATTAAAATATATCCAACAACTCTTGACAAGCTTGCAAATTAAACAGGGTTTGCAGTTCTTTCCAGCTGCATTTTTTTTTAAGCTTAGGTTTGTAAGTTGGTAAGTTTTTTCAGGTTGGTTACATGCATACTACACACTAAAATTATTTCAAGTCTGTACTTGTTGCAGTGGTTAGGTAGCACAAGTATGCGCAACTTTTCAAACTTTCAGTTGTTAGTGAAGTTATTCCCAACATTTGTCTTAGTACTGACAAGCTATACTGTTGAAAGACTGGAACGAGAAGCTTTTTCAGGGCTGCTGCTTTTAAGTCCCAATATTGTTGTCCTGTAGTTTTATATCTACTGTTTTGTAAACTCTTGTAGAGATCAGCTGTTAAAAGTATATGGTGTAATCAATACTGCTCACTTTTTTAAAAAAAATTGTAATATTTAAAAAAATCAGGAAAATTTATTTTGCTAAACATATTTTAAGGGTGTAAACTTGATACTATCTTGAAACTTTAATTTGATAGTATGTATTCTCATTAGATCAGTGTGATTTGATTATTAATGTTGATTAACTTGTAAAAATGTATACAAATAAAATGTATTGTTTGTTCAATGCTCTCCTACAAGAGTATCAGATGGGAAGTATCTGGGTAGAAAGCTACTGACCCTGGCTATATATTTAGTATTGTGAAAGTCAGTGTGGTAAAGCCACTAGGGAAACATATATTTAAAATAGTATTTGTGCCTTTTTTACAAATTGTTATACAGTTTTTCACAACAGCTGGAAAAGTAATTTGTTGACCATCTTTCATTCATAATGAAAAAACCCAACTGAAACTTTTAGCCAGTACCATATTGTTGCAGCTAGAGAAGCATTTTGTGATTAACAGAATGGCAAATGTAACCCGGGAAAGCGCAGTGATCCCAGGGAGATTAAAAAAAAAAAGTACAGAGACAACTAGATGGGTTTATAGTCTCACTAAAGTGTTATAAACCTGTCTGGGCATATACCTTAGATTTCCAATAGGAAAGGAGTTCCACACACTTAAACGTCTAACCATCTGCAATCTCCAGTGTAAGGCAGCGAAGAAAAATCATTAACATAGCACCCTGCAGCCCAAACAGTGAGCTTATTTTGTATTGCTTTTTATTTGCCAACTCCTGAAAATTGTGCAAGTTACTGAGTATGGCAAAGGTACATTTCAGGAAAACAGCTGTTAACTGTGTGTATCTGTTCTGGCTATAAAGCCCCTAGAACAAACAATCTTGTATATCTTACAACTGTAACACCACAGACTGTATCTCTCCGACACCGTCATCTTGAACTTTTATTTGAAATCCCTCATGTATGGTACCATAAGCCTTCACACAGCTAATCCAAAAACAAGTGGCGCTGGACCTTGCCTCCTAGCCCACTGGATATGTCTAGGTTCTTAACACAATAGAAGTGCAAAATTCACACACAAAAGTCATTTCTCTCTGTAGAGTTTGGTTATTCCACAGCAGTGTAGAGCTGGTATCTTCACAGCTGCTTTTGAAGGTGTCATTCCATTCTTTCAGGCTAAAGCAGGAAAATCCTCAGGGTCATCAGGATTTGGAGCAGTGACGTTCATCTAAGATGAAGAACAGGACACCTCAAGATTTTTTTTTTTTTTTTTGGCAAGATTATACCTAGTTGCATACTTTCTTACTGAGATGCCCATAAATGTAGTTTTGTCCATGTCTACATCTACTCTGCTACTGAACCCAAGCTTGTTAATTAAGACTCCTCCACAGAGGTTGCCATCCCAACACTACACTCAGTCCATTTTTTTTCCACTGAAAAATGTCCCTCACTCCCTTTTATGGACCATGGAGGAACAAATTCACTATGTTTTTGCTGGAAGACAAGTGGCCATGTTGGGACCCCCTTGGAGGAGGCTGTATGCAGTCCATGGGCTCTATCACAAGATGGAGGGATGTGTGACTTATGTGGCTGCAACTGAGCTTCAGTTCCTGTCATCTTCACCATGGCTTGACAGGAGTTGCAGTCCAACAACTTGGGAGGGGGGGCACATGAGTGACATCTCAGTTCTATCAAGAAACTATTTTAGCAATGGATAGGTAATGTTAGGTATCAGATTTCCTAGTTCTGCATACTTTGATCACTAAGGTTGAAAGTTCTAAGAACTTGTAAAACCTGAAAATCCACAAACTGTTTCTTGAGCACTGGACTTCAGTCAAGTATGGTTTACTAGTAAAGTTTCCCAGATTCAGCCCCTGAAGCTCACTTGGGTGTTCTAGATTTAAGTCATTCCCTCAGCCTATTCCACCTCACAAGCTGTGAGACTGAATTAAAACAAACAAAAAAACCCCTATGAACTTCTTCAACAAAGGGCATGATTCCAGTAAATACTGCAGTTGTTCCCTTATAGATTCACCTCCTCAGAACTGCTCATTCTTCCAGCAAGAGCATGTACCATGGCATTCCCCTAAACTGAACTCTTACAGTACTGAGGGATGCAAACTCTGGTAGCGATTTACCTGTTCAGATGTCCCCCACCCCAGCTTCTCCTTGCAAGCCCATCAATCCATTTTATTCCTATACTATTTTTAGCCTGGAGTTTAAAGGCCTTAGAATACAATCGTCCCTCCACATTCACTAGGGTTAGGGGCCCAGGACACCCATGAAAGTGAAAAAAGTGAGTAACTCTAGGCCCTCCCAAACCATATTTAATGCAGAAAAAGGTATGATCATATTTAACCCATCATGGATTCCTTTGAGGCATCAGGGTTCCTTCACAAGGCAGAAGTGGGTGGCTGGTGGGGCTTACTACCACCTCCACTGCTGCTCCACACCATTTTTAGTAAGGACTTACTAGCCTCATTCGCAGTTTCTCAGTCTCACGAAGCTTGCAGTCCCTATTAAAAATGGCATAGGGTAGCAGTAGAGGCAACAGCAAATGATCTGTGAATAATCAAATCTGCAAAAGTGAAACCCACAAATGCGGTGGACTGATTGTTTTAAAGCGTTCCAGGGAACTCTGAAATTCAAGTGTTGAATGAGGACATGGACAGTGAGAATAAATTTTATCTCTTGTTAGGAATGAAACTCCATTCTTGTGCTTGACAATTTGAGAAAGCTACAGTATTTCTGGCTTCCCTTTGCTTTATCTGTTTCTGATGACAGCTGGCCCTCCATATCCACAAATTCAAACAACCTCAAATTTAAAATATTTCCCCCTCTCCCTAAAAAAACCCCAAAAAGCAAACTTTTGCCATTTTACATAAGGGATGCCATTTTACTACATAACTGTACATAATGGGACTTGAGCATCCATGGATTTTGGTACTGATGGGGAGTTCTGAAACCAAACCCTAGTGGATACTGTGGGCTTGCTGTACTGTTCTGTATTCACTGGAATGTGGGACTGGTAGCTCAACTGGAGCCTGCCATGAAATTCTGCTGTGTTGATTGCTCCTGTTCCCATGACAGTCCATTACTTACATACACATACACACATCAGTCAGTCACTATGCAAACTGAACGGATCTGTTCGGACCATTCTTCCACAAAAAAAGCTTGAAAACTTTGAAATTCCACCACCACCAGTCTGTTGTGTGTGGTTGATGTAGTTTTAGCTATGTAAAGGCAATCACTGAGATTGCAGTTGGTACAGAATTACCATCACTTCTGGCCTGGGTCCTGAATCTTCAACTCTACGCACTCGCCCACGACCTCCTCGTCCTCCTCTAGCTCCACGCCCAGGACGAGGCAGATTCCCAAAATTAATGTCCAGCTGAGAAGTGATGTCGTTTGCTGCTTTTCGGAAAAAATGAGAATCGTCCTCAAAATCCTCCTTCACCTAGAATAGAAATGATTTACATTAAGCTTGCCATTTGGCATTTTTTAAAATGCCAAAAGGAATACAAAAGGCTTCCTAGAAGCTGTGGAAACAACATAAAATGAGACAGCTACAACAAAAGTTATGACTATGCTTCAACTCACTATGCTCGAACCCACCAACAGGTCCATAAGGTGTACACAAATTTCACTTAAATACAAATTCAAAAGGGAATGCTGTATAAAAAAGGAACAACAGAAGAATAACATAAAAATGCAGTCCCTCCAACCAAAGCACACTAGCTGCAAGAAGGCAGAATTTGACAACCTAAATGTTACTGCTGAAGAGGCCTTGTCCCACCTCACCACTTGTCATACTACAGATGGCAGAACTGGAACAGGGATCTGGAAGAAACCCGAGGTAAGGAAAAGAGCGTTTTAAGATTTTTTTAAAAAAGTCCTTTATGGTTTTAGGGTGCTTGATAATAAAGAGAAACTATATTCTGAAGCATGTCAATACTGTCAACACCAGCTTAACATCTTATCACATATGTACATCAGTCTTTCCCACTAATAATATCCAATCTGGATTACAACTCTTACCAGCCTCAGCCAGAATAGGTATTGGTGAGTGACGATGGAACTTGACTAAAATATCACGAGGGAGTCATTTTGGGAAGGTATTGTTACACCAAGCCCCTCTACTGTTTAAAAATGGAGGGGGGGGGAACATCCTAATAATCCTGATTTTTTTGTACACTTTCTTATCCATTTACAATGAAAACATTCTGCCAAAGAAATCTATTCAGGTGCTAAGGAAATTTCTAACTTGTTTCTACAATTCAATTTTATGTGAACTTTTCAAAAGATCTATTTAATACTCATCTGCACATTGTGTTTTTCTGCTCTTATCACAGCAGCTTTTCAAGCATAAGATGAATTCAGCTTAAATTAAATTAATGTACTATGTTGGCTATCTTACAGTGACTGAGGCTTGTGAACTTAAGGTTAGTTTTAAAATGGGAGACTTCTAGAATTATCCACAGGCTTATCTGTATGCCTGTCATCCAGTCCTCACTACTATGATGATAAAATAACATTATTTTTCTTCTGAAGTACAATTATAATTCAAGAGCTGTCATGATGCTATTTTATTTATCAACCTAAGCATGTTTATTACACAAATATATGTATTTTTCTTCAAGAGTTCAACTACTAAGTAACTATAAACACAATCTGTAAACCCATATTAAAATAAACTGCTGTAGATATTAGATATGTGTGGACAGCCACTCAATGGCACAGCAGCCCAAGAAACAAAGCTGGCCCTTAGATATAAAAATGTCAGAAACAACAGAGAATGATAGGCAGATCTCTCTTACCAGGAAATTTCAACTACAGAGAAAATCACACTCCCTAACCTATAAAAAGGAGAGAATATCTACCAAGGAAACAGCTAGAATCTGTCTCAGAAACCTGACCCTCTCTTCAAAGCTCCCCAAAGGAATTCCCTCCAGTTCTTTGCAAAGACAAGTAAGATGGTGGAAAATCTCTGCATTAGCCCTAATTGATGAGTAGATGTAACACAGGATTTCCTGCCCACCCTATTCCACTTCCTAATTGCATGGACTAGCACGGTGGGCACAAGACAAGACCAAAAAAAGAAACAAAAGAAAAAACCTGGGGCTTCTTTTGTACAGAGAGAGCTATTGTTGTAGGGGTCAGGAGACACTACGGAAGGGATGAAGCCCCATCCCCTGACACCATCCAGGCAACCAGCTGGGTCCTAGGAAACAAGCCAAGACCCTGTGACCAAAACATTTTCCCGTGCCTATCCTACTGATCACACCTCAATGAATGGTGGGAAAAGCAGTACAAGCACATCCACAGAAGTCAAGATGAAACCTAACATGTTATGATTAAGTTTTCTCATAATGATTAACATGACAGCCAATGTCACGCATCCAGTCGTGCCCATCAGCAAAGTTGTAGACACTCAAGAGATAGCGGTTACCAAAAATGCAGGCACAAATGGTGGACTCGTGCATCAGAAAACCCCAGGATTAAAAGTCTGCAAAGTTTTGCGATGAAGATGATGTGACCTCTTCATATACCTACCTATACATTTTGAAAAAACAAACCACACTGTGTGAACACCAGGGTAGGAATGAAGTAGGACCTCAGCTGCTGTTTGGGCTCCCAGCGCACTCAGCTGAAGAGCCACAGAGAACCCAAAGCTAACTCAATTGCCAGTATGCAACACAAGCCAGTTCCACTGAAGGAAACACTTCCATCAATGGAAGATAAAGCTTATCATTCTTCTGTAACCTTTCCACCCTCATGTTATTTTCAGGCAAAATGGAGAGGCAAGATTTCAGTATGAGACTAGAAACTACAAACACACAAAATGCAACAAATTCTTCCACTGAGATTGAATAGCCAGCACCAAACAAAAAGAAGCAAAAACAATGCTTCTGTGTGGTTGCTAAGTGAGAAAGCAAAAATAATCCTATGCTGCTTGATCTTTTTGTTTTTTAAAGCATGTGAACTGTTGGCTGAGGTGAGTTAAATGTTCTAGTAGTGCTTCCCAATCTATTCAGAATATCCTTAGATTAATTTTGTTATTAAAAAGCCATAAATGTAAACACAGGGTTGAAAGAAAAGCCCTCTAAATTCTAAGTGAATGCTTACATCATCTCTATATTTTGACTTGTGAATCACCACTGCTTTGGAAGGAACAGTGGTTTCAGGCTTCCGGATGTTGAATTCAGGCTTTGGTCGATTTTGTTCCTGGAGATTTTTCCATTCATCCAACGTCATCTCTTGAACTACTTCTTCCACTGGCTCTCCTTCAGCAATTCTAAGGGTTTATAGTTGTAAAGTAAAAACCATTAGCCTGTTAAATGCCAGGAAATGAAAGGCAGGGAGCAATTTCATCGAAGGTAGCTACTTGGGTTTGTACAAAGCACTAAGAGTGGCTTTTCCTTTTCTAAATGATCGCAGACACCAAGTTTTGCACAAGTGAGACCTGCAGCAATATATTACAGTGTAGAGCACTCCTGCTCAGTGTTCCAGCCAGCCATGCCCTCTCAAAAATACTCCATTCCCACTTCCCACTCAACAACAGTCAACATGCCACAACTTGGGAACATGTTTGGTCCCATCAACACATTTTTTTCAGGGATGAATTGCTCTTGTGATAATGCTGATCCCGCTCCTCATTTCTCTCACATCTGCTATTAATAAAAGTAATATTAAAAGGAAAAACAAGATCTCTGGACACCACTCCTTTTATTCATATTTATTCATATTTATGAATATATTTGTCTCTTGATTGGTCACTGCTCACTTTCAATTACTCATTTTCAATTACTGAGATACTAGCAGTATGGTTATGGTTAAGGAACCATATTATGGTTACGATTAACGAACAGACCATTCAAATCAGTATTTATGGTTTCCACTAGTCATATATCCAAATTATACTTCAGTTTTGTTATCTAACTCCTACATATTTATTTGGAATAAAATATCATTTAGACAACTGCCTTCAGGATTTGATTTTACCAGACCTGGTCTTATACACTACTTCTCCTAGTGTCCTCAGTGTGCTCAAACTTGTGATCGTCAAAACAAGACTTTCATTATGGAACTGAATGGCAGGCTTCTGCCTCTGAGCCCCTCCAAATGTTTTGAACTGAACCTCCCAATATCTCTGATCACTGGTGATGCTGGTTGGGACTGGTAAGAACTATGGCATGTAACATCTAGAGAGTCCCAGTCTGAGGAAGGCTGCTCTGTTCTACAGTTCACCTCATCCAGATAAATATGAAATGCATTCATCCAAACACTACAACTGCAGTGCATTTTCTGCTATAGGGTGACTAGTTTCTTTACCTGATGAAGGTAGAGAAACCTGCTGGCCAGTTTTATCCCAGCAAACCCAAAAGGCATGACCAAAACCAACCCTATCACATTCTGTACACTGTTTGTAGCTGTATGAAAGATGAACAAACATCCCTGACTTGCAAGTAAGTACGAGATTTTACTAATCCACAAACATACTAGCTTGCCTGCCCTCATATGTAGCTATTTTTGTCACAAATCTGGGTTAAATGCACATAATTAGCCTGATGCTTCCTAATAGCTATATATGTGCTTTAGAAAAATATATTTAGGAAGCTGATAAGAGTGCTGAGATGGAAAATAATACATGTATTTCCTGGCTGTGGCAATAATTCCGTTGCTAAATACACAATGCAGCTAGCAAACTGGGAAAGCAATGTTGTCAGAATTGTCAAAAGCAATTTTAGACACAAACAGAAAGCAAAAAGCACTTTTCTACTAGGATTCTCACTGCTTCTCAATGACTCTTTCAAATCCATACGATAGCTGGCATTCTCCTTAGGACTAGTGCCTCCATAAATGGTCTTACCTTTGCACAAAACTAAACTGAGTCATTTTCCAACATCCACACTGACCTAGGGGCTGCTATGACATTACAACGTATGTGCATCTGTTCCCTAATGGTAGCAGGGGAATGAGTGGCTAATGTACTAAGGGTATTGATGTGCACGGGGCAATCCCCAATGCACATCCAGACACTGGCCAGGAAGTGCCAGAGCACAACAGGAGCACCCAATGTACACCACAAGTGTCGGCTGTGTATTAGATTTCTCTTGTCATTGCTCAGATGCACATCTTTGAAATTAATTAACAGGGTTCCAATGCATTTCTACAACATAACTACAGATTCATAAAATTATGAAATGTAGACTATGATGCAGGATCACAACCTATGTTAGTAACTTGAGTACAAAATTCATAAGCTGCCATGACAGAAGAATGGTGGGACATAAATGGACTAAAATAAATAATATAATCCATAGCCAGAGATGGGGGAAATTAGGGCAATACAAAACAATGAATTTACACAAGAGAATGGTGATGGGGTTGGCAAAGATACAGCAGGAAGAAATATGCTGAGGGAAAATCACCAAACTCTTTCAATGATTTATATCTCCCAAAACACTGGAGATAATTCAAAAGGGATGTGATACGATCACCAGGTTTAGCATTCAAGCTCTCACATGTCTTGAGGATCAGAAGAACTGATATATTTAGCTATTTTACAGTGTTTTGAGATTTTAGGCCAATGTTTTTTTCTTTCTCACACTTGCATACACTCAGGAAAACCTCTCTCTAGCCTGTAGAACATTTAATACTCTCCTCAGTCACAGTTTCAAATGCTATTTGAAAATATGCCACTGAAAACCTGACATGGCAGGGTTGATTCAGCCTAGCTTGTCCTGTAGAAATAGGCAAAACACAAAGATTTCAAGCAGAAGCACTTTATGCCTTAGTTTTAAGCCATTTAGGTGAGGATGAGCCAGCTACAAGACAGGTAAATATATTCTGCCCACCTGAGGCAGTTATGTGCCTAAAGGTTTCATGAGAACTCAGCACCAGAGAAACTTTAAAACAGGCAAAACAGGTTTTAGATTTCAGCTGCTAAGTAAAAATATGCAACTCTAAAAACCAGAAGTAAGGTAAGGAATTATGTACAGTAACTGCTACCAGTGTTGTCAAGCCACAGCTCTCCCGGAGGGTTAGCCATACTACAACTGAAATCTGATTTGTTGTATCCTAGTTTGACACATTACATGGCACGAACTCTTAGCAGCTCATGCAGCAATATCCAATGAGTGAATGTCGACTCCTAGCACAAAGAAAAGTCCCTGCTAATCCTGTTTTTGACTAACACAACTATGTAATGTTCAGTGCTCACAAAATAACAAGGAGCATACAACAGCAATTAGGTTCCTGTGCAAGAAATTATCTGAACAGCCCAAAAACTTCTGTGCAGCCCCTGCTATCTGAGATGTAGATAAAGGCTTTTCAGACAGGTTTAAGCCAAAAACTAGTACAGCCTCAGACGTTTCCCAAACTTCTTAAGAGAAGAACAGGCCTGTCCAGCTTGTGACCCACAAAGTCAAATGCAACTCACTAACTAAGGAAAGCATTTTTATTGCTTGCCCAGGACTGAAAAAATGAGGTTGCTGTTTGCAAGCTGCTTGGCAGCATATATCAAATATTGAGTAGGCCTGGCACATTAAAGGCCTGGCACATTAAAGGACGCTGTGAAAACCACAACTTGGCATCTCAGCAGCATCTCCTTGGGATCAAAGTGTTAATTCAAGAGTGAAATCCTTGGTAGCAAGGCATCCACCTGGATTAATCCTATTTTTCTGGTTTTAGATAGTTAAGGCACCCAAATCCAATCTGGGCAGGTTTTCTAATAGTGACTTAAGGAGCAAAAGCAGCAAACTATTCAAAACAAGAACGTACTTGGTTGGAGTTTCTCCATCAAGTGCTGCTGGGTTCTCTTCTGTCTCTGCAGTCTCTTCCATGGGAGCAGTCTGTTCCAGTTCACTGTAAAACAGTAATATAACCAGTATAGACACTGAAAACCAGAGACCATAACACACAGCTTGACCTGTATGGGAGGCCCAGAATAACCACCATAATTAGTGTGCAGTTCAAAGGATTACCTTCTGAAACTTGCACACTGCATTTATGTTCAGAATGGCAGAAACACCCTGTGACACAAAAGCTTAACTGATGTCCTAAAATCTTGTTAATGAAAGCCCAAAAGGATTTTTTCTACTCTGCCCCCTTGGGTTCTTTTCCTCAGCACAAAGCCTGCAGCGTGTAAATATGAGTGTTAAGATACTCTCACTGGTACCAACCTGGCAAGTTTCTTTGGCTAAGAGAGCTAGAAGCAAAATTTCTGCTTACACATTAACAATTTTAGCTTTCCCAGACAAGAGCATGTACTAACATAAATTTACTACGAAATATTGTAACTGCCTACTGAAGTATTGTAGAAGAACCAGCCTCTCTGCAGGGTCTTGCAAGCTCACCCCTCAGAGATCATTTAAGAGGAGATGCCAGAGATTAGTCGTAGAAAATCAGACACAGGAGGCATAAATTCTAACACTAAGCAATGTCCCACCTTCATAAGGAATTGGATCTTTCATTAAACCAGAATGTTTTGCACAAATCCTACATAAAGGACAAAAGTGCTTACAATTAAATTATGTCTATAAGAGCCAGTTTATCTCTCAGCGTTTTCAATCTTAAATCAAGATTCAGCCAAAACTGAAGAACCTATTTGTGCTGGAGGTCAGCAGAAGCATTTTTCTGCATGAGTTACTAAAACAAGTCTAGTCTGTAAGTAACTCTCTGATCCGTAGTACAAATAATCTAAAGCTTGGAGCAATGCAGTGGGCCTTTTTATGCCAAATGCCCTATTTTAGTGGTGGATGGTCCTTCCTCCTTTTCCATTCTCTCCCCCTCCTCACTCATTTAGTTTTCAGCTGGGCAGACAGATGAAGGTTTCTCTTCCTCTTCTCACCCCAGCATGGAAATAGTGTGGATTACAAGGTGATACTGTGGTCTGAATGTTGGATTAGGACATTGGGAGACCAGGGCTCAAATTCCTGCTTGGCCATTGAAACACACTGGATGACCCTGGGCAAGTCAACCTCTCTCCGCCTTGGAGAAGGCCAGGGCAAACCCCCCTGAAGAAATAATGGCCAAAAAACAAACAAACTACAAGAGGTATGAGTAAGGTTTGCCATAAATCAGAAATAACTTGAAGGCACACAATAACAACAGGCTCGCAGCTGAGAAAGGTGCTGAGGTAAGGAGAGGCTGCACACCAGATCAACATAGTTACAAGCCAGGATACTCACTGAAACACATCATCAATACCTTAGATCATCCTTAACTGATCCCCAGTTGCGGGGTCCACTTCCACCTCGTTTCTCTTCTCCTCGGACACCTCTAGAGACAGACAGAGTAACTCATTTAGTTTTCTTCTTTATGGAAAATAAAATATTTCATTTGAAGGCAGCAATACAAAAATAAGCTGTATAGGTGTGTTAAATTTTGAACCATGACTACCCATGAAAAGATGTTAAAGATACATTTATGTGCTATTTATTCATGTACTATTTATTAAGATACATATAAGATATAAAGAGCATATACAGAGCACTTACGTTTTGTCGCTTCCACTCTGCCGGTCAAATTCCCTCTTCCCTCTCTGATCAAAGCCACTGAAGGTCCTGTTCATTCCACCACCTCTTCCTCTGCCTCGCATCCCACCTCTTCCGGCCCCACGACCTCTCACTGGCCTTTCCCGATCAAATCGGTCCATCGGTCTAAATGAGAACGTGCTTTAGTTTGTTTTTCTTATAAAAAGGTCAACCTCTTATTGATGCACTAGAAGTACCATCATTATGCACAGCAGCTAGTTTGACTACATTTTAACCCCATGCCTCTGGTACTTTCTCCTGAAAACATACAAACATCAAATCAAAATTATAACTGCACTGCTTCTGTGCAATGAGTAGTTCTCACACATAATTCTGCTGCCATTATCTCCAGCAATGAAAGTGATTCCAAGGTTTCCCACTAACAGACACAATTTAAGGATATATGAAATCTTCTATAAATGGCAGCTGAAATTTTCAGTGAAATGGCTGAACATTCCACTCCCTGTGTGTTCAACAAATTAATTCCAGCTTCAAACAATGAGTTTGAACATTCATGCATTACACTGAAGTAGGGAGCAGTAGCAGAAAGAAAAAGACAACTGAAATAACAACCATGAAGGAAGTAACACATTTCAAAAACAGACTTCTCAGGCCCAAAAGATTTTGTCTTCCTTTCCCCATCTCTGCTGCATGATCCTGTAGAAAGGCAGGATATCTCAAGCATTCCAGCCATTATCTATGATAATCTCAAATTCCAAACACCCCGAATGTAGAACAGCTACACCAGTCAAGCAACCATTATCTCCAAATATCATGAGGAAAAAGCAAAGCTGGTCAAATGGTGATCCACAGCCTAATTTGAAAAGCTTTTAATGGGCAATCAGTTCAGACCTCTAGCAAGCATGACCATTTTTTCTCCTGGCAGCCCCCTGGATGGAGAAAGAGGGTGGTAAAAAGAAACTTTCTCAGAGTGGGAGCTCACTCTCCTGACATATAGCCTTGAATTGTTCCCAAGAGAATATGGAACTTGACAGAAGAAAAAATTCCTTGCCCATGGCAGATAAACATCTAACATAGCCCAAGTGCTTTGCTATAATGCACTGCTCTCATAAACAGCTTTGTGATTTTATCTTCCACATTTCTGTATTATCAAACATATATCTATAAACCAGGGACATTTTATCATGAAGAAAATCTTCAACTCGTACAAAACTTTCCATTTAAGTATTGCTTCTCAATATTTGGACAGAAGCAGCTTTCAGATCAACAAATGCTACATAAAGATAGCCTTTCTGATGTTGTATTTATATACTAAACAGTTTGGCACAAAGCATGTGTCTGAGGTGGAATATTCACTCCTGAATCCTGCCTGTTCTTATTATAGATACTATTTTCTGTGGCCCAGTTCTCTACTTTGTCTAACATATACCAGGCATATATTTTTGCCACTGTGTCTATCAGACTACCGTATTTTCCGGCGTATAAGACGACTGGGCGTATAAGACGACCCCCAACTTTTCCAGTCAAAATATAGAGTTTGGGATATACTCGCCGTATAAGACTACCCCTCTTCCAACGCACACCAAATAAAAATTAAAAAAACATCAGATTTGATTTCAATTCAATTTTAATTCTATTTAAAATATATGTGTGTATATATATATGTTATTGCGCATCTGTCATTAGGAATAATGCAATCCATGCTAAAAAGCGGGAAGGCAAGCAATATTCCCGGAGCGTTGCAAGGCACTCCCCTTTCCCAAACTCCTTGCAAAGTGGGTTTCATTGCAAGGGGCTCATGGTTACTGGGGTCCCCGCCTCCCGGTGTGATTTAATGCAAAACGTGTTGCAAAAGAGAAAACCCAAATCTGGTTTGGAGGTCTCTCTTTTCCCCCTTTCTCCTCCGCCTCCCCACTCCCCCCACTGGAAAAGCGAGCGAATGGGTGCTCCCAGCGAGTCAGACATGGCAGCAGCGGTGGCGGCAGGTGCTGATGCTATGTGGAGGCAGCGAGAGGCAGGCGGGTAGCTGGAAAGAGCTGGAGCCCAGCCAAGGAGGAAGCGGCGGAGGAGCCGGAAAGGGTGCCCGGCTCCCGTTCTCAGGGGATTCGCTGCTGAGAGCCCCTCCTCTCCTCCTCCCTCGCCACCGCCACTCCGGGAGGAGCCAGCAGCCGAGCGCCGGGCTCACATCCTTGCGAAAGGGGCGGCCTCGCCAGCCCTGGGAACTCCCTGCCAGCCCCGCTGGACTTTTGAGCAAACTTGAGCCGCTCGCTCCCTCCCTCCCTCTCTCCCTCCCCCCTTTTAATACCCCTCCTCCTTCTTTCCTGGGAGGATGTCCTCTAGGCAGTGCTGGGAGGCGGCAGCAGCGGCGGCGCCCTAGCCGAGCGAGCGAGCAAAGTTTTGGCAAGGCGGGTGCAGCACGGCGCCCCTTTCACTCACTCCCCTAGGCCCCCCCATCCTCCTCTGCCGGCGAGAGAGGGAGGGAGGGAGGGAGCAGCGCCCCCCCGACCGCTCGCCCTCCTCGGCTCTCGCCCGCTTTCCCCTCGTTGGCCTCCTCCGCTGGGGCTGGGAAGGAAACAAAATGTTTGCCCGAGCCACCGCAGCTGCTTCCACCAAGGGAAGCAGAGGAAGAGAGGGAAGAGGGCAGCACCCCGCGCCCGGTTCTTTGGGGCTGGGGGCCGGGTGCCCAGAGGGGAGGAGGGCGGGGGAGGCCGGCGCCGGCCCTTGCCCTCCACCTGACCCGCCGGCCTGGAGGGAAGCCCTCCTTCCCCCCTCTCTGCCAACTTGGCCGGACTCTTCCCCACCTCCGTCCTCGCCCAAAACGCCGCCGCCCCCGCCCCGCCTCAGCGCTCCCTGGCCTGGGAGCTGTAGGCGGAGGTGGGGGTGGAAGCGGGGAGGCAGCGCGACCGGTGCTCGTGCAACGAGCCTCGCCCAAAATGCCGCCACTCCCCCCCCCAGCGCTCCCTGGCCTGGGAGCTGTAGACGGAGGTGGGGGAGGAAGCGGGGAGGCAGCGCGACCGGCGCTCACGCGGGGGGGAAGAGCGGCGAGTGCAACGAGACTCCCAAAACGCTGCCGCTTCCCCCCGCCTCAGCGCTCCCTGGCCTGGGAGCTGTAGGCGGAGGTGGGGGCGAAAGCGGGGAGGCAGCGCGACCGGCGCTCACGCGAGGGGGAAGAGCGGCAAGCGCAACGAGACTCCCAAAACGCCGCTGCTTCCCCCCCCCGCCTCAGCGCTCCCTGACCTGGGAGCTGTAGGCGGAGGTGGGGGCGGAAGCGGGGAGGCAGCGCGACCGGCGCGAGGGGGAAGAGCGGCAAGCGCAACAAACCTCTCCCCCCCGGTATCTTCAGGTAAGTGCGCAGCACCACCCTGGGTGCTTTCATACGGTGGCCGCATACGGCGGGGATGCGGCCGCGGCCATTTTTGAGCTGCCCCCACCGTATGCGGTGACCGCAAAGATGACACCCGGCATATAAGATGACCCCCAACTTTTGAGAAGATTTTCTTGGGTTAAAAAGTCGTCTTATACGCCGGAAAATACGGTAATTGGTTTGTAATTTGATGGGGAAGATCTATCACCATTTTAATACTTTGATTCTAGCCCACTGGGATGCTTTCTATCAAGTTGATACAACTGAAAACTTAGTATAATAAAGGTACCCACAAACTTAAATTTCCCTTAAGAATTTCTCCCCCAATTCCATCTTCTCCTGGGGCTTTGCTCCTAAATAATGATAATATTATGCTTGTTATTTCAGCTTCAGCAATTGGTGGACGTGGATCTATATGGTTCAGCTCAAGACACAGTTCTGGGGCTTTTATGTTGCAATTATGATTATTAAAGATGGAATAATAATAGCTCAACCACATATGCTGTGGTACATTTGGGCCCAGATCGATTCTGCTGGGCTTCATGCCAGAACTGAAAATGTGCCAGGTTGTCCTATGACCTTTAAGGTCCATTGCCTGGGCCAAATCTAACCAAATTAGATTTTGAAAAGCAGTATTTCCCCCATAGGAGTATTTTATGTTCCTTTTTAGCTTTCAGAAATGCTTCTAGATTTTAGGGGGTAAAATTTATTTTCAATTTTCCTACCAACTGATGGATTTGGATTTTTTTTTTAAAGGGGATAGTCCCTATCAAACCAAGAGTGGTTCTTCAGGGACATTCGTTTCTTCCTCAGCGGATCTCAATATTAGATTCAGTTAAAAATCTAAAGATGTCCAAATTCTGGAATGACTCGTGGCTTAAACACAAAATCTGATCTCTCCACTGCTAAGAGGTCAGGAGGGAGGACATTATTTGAGCAGTATGCTCATCCCATTGAAATCTCTTTGAAGCTAATTTTGGACTGGTTTAAAGGACCATCCTGATTTAATCAAAGGCTGCTGTGGTCTGGATGAAGCTGAAGACCTCTCCCATCATTTGTTTAGCTGTCCTCTGTCAAAAAGAATTAGAGAAAAATAACCTGAGGGGTAACTAGCTATTAAAAACAATTGATATATCTGCCAAAAATAGAATTCTTGCTTTTTAATAAAGATTTACTATCACTAGAAGAGCTGCAGCTTTTTAAATGGCATTAGCTAAAGCCCATGCAAGTTATTATAAGACATTCCCAAATGTCTGAAATTTTACTGCCACTATGGTTTCATTTTGTATATTTCATTTCTTACTGGTAAGCTTAACAGTATTAGATATGTTGTTGTAAATTCTATATATTTTAACTTGCTGGTTATTTATTCTTTGTATAACCTCCTTGTTTTTACATTTTGATGACCTATAGTTATAAGCAATTAAGATCTGTGCTTGAACAATCTTTGGTCCTCCAGATGACAAACTCCTATAAGGCCGAGCCAGTATGGGAGATAGTCCAAAACATGTGCAGCACCAAAGGTTAAGAATCATTGTTTTTAAGCCCAGATCAAGTTCAAGTTAAAAATCATTGTTTTTAAGCCCAAATCAAGTTCAATCCGTGAAAAGAATAGATGCAGATGGGGGTATCCAACCAAGCACAGGTGAAGAAGCAGGTTCACTGGCCACTATGGTGGTTCTGCTGATCATCTCCTGGAAGCATCTAACCAATTAACTAACTAACTAACTTTCAGTCAGCAACTTAAAATCCTTGAAGGGGTTGCTATATATGTTCAGCAGCAGCAGCACTTACCTCTCAAGTGTTAACTCTGCTTGTCTTTCAATTTCATGAGGACGGTGTTCCCTGAAAGGTCTCCATTCTGCTTTATCCTGCTTTACCTCTGCACCTCTGCTTTCGTTCCATCCCTGCTGTTCTCCTCTTTTTGGAGCTCGCTTCTGGACTGTAGTGTGCCAAGAGAATTTCTTCAGTTTACTCCATTAAAAGAAAATTTAACTTTATCACAAAATTCATTTTAAAAGCTTCTGACCTTTCTCCACCCAACAGATTCAAGAGTATCAACTGCCGTTTTAAACAAGACTGCTTATTTTAGGGTATCTGTTTTAACATACAACTTAGGAATATTTTGTTTCATTTCCAAATGTTTTACTACTTTTTCTTTTTATTCCTCATTGGGTTTATGTTTTTTATTTAAGATGATTATTGAAGACCTACACTCTAATATGATTATTTTATAAGCTGCTCTACAGACCTCTGTTTGAAAAGCAGATTATAAATAATAAGCAACACTCAGCTTCTGATCTTCTGTCAATCAAAATCCACACACAACAGAATACAGGGCTTTTGCATCCATATTCAGTCTAATTCCACAACCTGCTATTTAATATTACATTTTTGGGGAATATAGTAAGAGCTAGCCAACTACAATTAATCACCGCAAGACAAATTTATTTCAAAATAAGTTCTAGCTTAAACTGTAAAACTGGCAAGCAAAATATGATTCAAAATATTTGGCTAGTCTTTACAAGTCCAGCTATGAAACACTGTACTTTTCACCATGTTTTCATGAAAAGAACAGATAAAGAATACCCTGTATTCAAAAGAAAAAATGCAGACTAAAAATACAAAGTGCAGATATCACAGCTGCTGGGGATCAACCACAGAAAGTCTTGCTATAAGGAGCATATCACTTCTGTGTTGCAACAGCTTCACTGGTCTGGACTAACTGAAAGAAAATCTCCTTACCATAAGAGTTTTAAGATCTACAGGAGAAAGTTTTCTCTTGGTCTCACTACTACCACAGGCTCACTTGGTGAGGACACAGGGAGAGCCTTCTCAGTGGCTGCTTCCTTCCACAGGAGGCTAGGCTGGCTTTCTCTCAGCTTTCATTTTGCTGGCATGCAAAGATCTTTTTGTTTAAGCAGGGAAGCACGTACTGGGGAACTTGTATCTGTATCTTTTTTATCCTTTTTAACTTATGTGTCTGTTAAATAATTTTCTACGCTTTTATGTGGGAATCTTAATTGTTCTTAAATTTTCATTGTTCAGTTTTGTTTTGTTTTTTAAATTGACTCTCTCTGGAAACTCCCACTCTGGGATAAAGACAGCATACAAATGAAATAAATAAATAAGCAAGCCATAAAACCATACAGCCATAAAATTTCTATGGATGCCTGAAACTATCTGATACTTTGCCCAAAGGAAGGGAAGAAAAACCCTTCCTAGAAATTTAAGTACAAAATGTTAATAAAATCAGACAAGCTTGCAGAGGAGATAAGATTATAGTGAAGATGCACCAGCTCAAACTTTTTCTGAGCAGAAATTAGAACGAAAACAAAAGTCATACAGGTACTTTTAGTGGATAATTCGAGAAGATGTTCAACCTGAGTTTCCTGCTGTAGCTATTACAGTATTCTCACTAAACCATCTCAGTAGCACAATCTCCTAGTTTTTTAATTTTCTTTGTGCAAAGAATCATAAGGTAATCTACTACCATGTGCTATACCACCACGTACTATTATAGGCATATTTTCAGAGCCAATTACAATAAATGTATTTTCCAACATTGCCTTATCACATACAAAGCTTATATATTTTGATGAATACTATTACAGAATAATATAATCAAGTGTTGTTCCTAGTTGCAAGTGTGTATCGTTGAGCTATCATATTTTTCCCAATCTCTCTGAATTTTTATATGCTATTACTATCATATAAAATCAAAAACTGTACTAAGCTGGCAAATCCCTTGGAGATTTGCCCATGGAAATGATGGGCAGAAAGTCAGCCATGCAACTGTGAAAACAACAGTGTTACAGTCTGGCAGCTACCAAAAGTCTTAGATGCTTTCTGTTAATGTGACAGGAGAACCTAATACTAATTCAGTTATAACAGAGATAAAAGAGCACACCATATAACTTACTGAAAATCAGTACACTTCTATTTGATTTTACTTAATGTTTCTTTGAAAATCTGCTTCACCATGTCATAACTGTGCATAAAATTCAAGAACATCACTCTAAGAAAAAGAATGAGGGCAGTCTACTGACGGCAGCCTGATCAAAACTGAATGGTGCATGTCTTTCCTGTAGAAATTTTCCAAAATTCAATATATTAAGAGGTGATACATATAAAAAGTCTTAGAAATTGCTTTTCCAGAAATTCTAGACAGCTGCTGCCAATCAAAATAGACAGTACTAAGCTAGATGGGCCAACAGTATAATTTGATGTGAGCCATACGCAGTTGATACTAAGGCCTATATACATTCCTGCCACAACTGCATCATACAAATGCACAATTGCATGAGTACAGCTCTAATGACAATTAAAAGGATCCCTAATATATCATTGTCCCTAACATAGTGACAAAAGTGATTCAGTCAGTATGATCTGACAGGTGCATCCTTGGGTTTGCCTCTTGCCACCCACCTCTTCTTCTTTGTCTTTCAAATTTTGTGTTAATTTTTAGGCCTAGCTAAAATAAAGCAGTATCTTTCAGCTGATAATACTAATACTAATATTCAAGGCACGAAGCTACGTTATGCTCTAAAGGCAAGCAGCAAACAGCTTATTTTCTAATATATCTCACACTAGGAGAATCTCTGCATAATGAAAATGAAACTATCATGATTATTAGATCTTGTAACATCATAAAACTAAAATTCCCCTTCCTCATGCTTACTGCATTTATTAATATATTATCTCTCACCATTACGCTACGTATGCAAAGAAAGAATATACATTCTATATTTATGTGGTCTTGGTGAACACAAATTACTGCTCCTGAAATTTCTCTTTTGAATATTCAAGACTGTAATTAAAATGCTGCAGTACTAACAGTACCATAATGATAAAAGATAAATTTCTGCCACAGAAACATACAATTTGTGAACAGGCTATAGATCTAGACAATGTTACTCAAACATAGGTGTGAGAAACATCTGGCTGTAATATAAAGAAAAGTACTACAAAGGTAAAAGTTTGGTTCAATACACCCAGCTATTCTGCACCTAAGGACAACTCCATGTCTCTGAAGACAAGTTGCCAAAATGCTAGATATGGCTGTGGACACTAAGCCAAGCCATGCAACTTTCCTAAGAGTGAAAGCATCAGAAATATCCAACATTTTGTCCCACAGTGAGCTCATCTATATCATTCAAAGTACAATCACATGCACTATCTTTACTTAAAGCAAGAAACAGTATGAGAATAGTTTTCGTAGCAGACTTCAGCACTGCACAACTCTCATCAGAAAAAAAGAAAACCTCTGGGTGTCTTATTTGAAACAAAATTCTGGTTTTTGTAAGGAGATTATTTTGAGGTAAGAAAACTATAAAGCATGAGGACTCATGAGATTCAAGCACCCTTGGATGAAATTTATTTTTCTGGACCTATTTCAACTAGGGTTACAGCTGTTTCTAGTGCTGAAACTGGTTTGCTTCCCCCGAGGATAACCAATGATAAAACTCACGCCCTCTCTGCACCCTTTCCTGACGTCATCCAGTGGGGATCCTGGCGGCAGCTCTGCTGGGAGGGGAGTGCAATGGGAGTGCTCCCCTCCACACTGGCTGGCTCCCTGTGGAAGAGAGTGCAATGGCCACGCCTCTCCTTTCTGCAGCACAGCTGGGTACATTCCAGGCTGTGCTGGGGAAGAAAGCGCAGCCACTGCACTTCTACAGAACAGTAAGTCTGAGATAGTGGTGTGATTGCGTGTCATTGATGGGGAAAACCTGTCAATGATTTAATCCACAATCGCACTGCCTGGGGATAGGAGAAAGATGGGTCTGCGACAACATCATGCAGAAGCATCATCATGGTCCTGTCCTTCTCCTGTCACCATTGCAGGATGGGAGGGTGATGCAGAAAGGGCCATAAACAGAGGAGTAAAATCCTATTGATTCTCCTGGAGTTCTCAGAGGTTTTCAGTATCATTCTCTACCATATGCTTCTAGAGAAGCTGTCTCCAAGCTGAGAAAAGGTTTTCAGAAGATTTACTGACACCTGAATAACCATGTCCAAAATGTAATGCCAGAGGGATTTCTGCTCAATCCCATGCAATTTATATGTTGGAGTCCTGCCAGATTCCACTCCTCCATGGAAACTGAAACCACCAAATGAGGTACCTCCAACATTTAGAGTACAGTGCCTTCAATATGCATGACATGTAGCTCGTTCGTATCTTCATCAGATCTAACTGAGGGAGGGGAAGTGCTTTATCAGTATTTAGCTGTGGTAACACACTGGATAAGAGCCAATAAACTAAAACTGAAACTCAATCCAAATACAATGGAGATATTGTCAGATTGCCTTTCCATCTGAGTCTTGTTCCATGTGTTCTGGAACGGACTACAGTCCCTTAAAGCTGATTTTAAGTGAGGATACATGTTGTTGCTAAAGGCACAATTGTCCCTAGTGGCAAGCCTTTTACCAGGTAGCACTGGCATACCAACTAAGATCCTAGATGAATAGAGACATCCTGGTTTCAGTTGCTGGTGGCCTTCTTTCTGTTTTAGATTAAGGCAATACACTGTCTATGGGACTTCCTCTGAAGACAGTCTAGAAACTTCAGTTAGTATAAAAATAAGGGCAAAACTCATTGACTTTAAATGGGTATTACAATTATATCAACACTGTACTGTTTTTGCTGATTCCCACTTAAATTTGAAACTCATTTCAAACTAGAGGTGTTAACTAAAAAGGACTGACTTGGAGCCACAGTAACTGAAGAAGCAACTCTTCCCATCGATTCACATGAAACTGGCATCAGAAGCTCTAATTTAAATTATTGAAGTACCATGGACAACCATGTAAGAATGGGCTTTTTAAAGAGCAGATCCCCCTCCCGCAACCGTCGTTATGCAAAGCTTTGTCCAGAGCTATCTGCCTAGTGCCATCCTTATTTTTTTTGGTGCCAGACACAAAAACACTTTATTCAAAAGAATTTGTCAATCCTAACCGTAATTTTGCTGATATATGATTTAAGTTTTAAATTATCCGTGTATGTGGGGCGGAAGGGGGAGGGAGGAAGGGAGGACGAATGCCTGCATTAATCTATTAACTGGGTGTTAATTGTATTGCTTTTATGTTTTTCTATATGGCATCTGAATTTTGTTCTGTTTTCTTTTCAGAACTATGGATCTATAGATTTATTGTTGTTATTGTTGTCTGCCTTCAAGTCATTTCCAACTTCTGGTGACCAGAAGGTGAACTTATCGCAGGATTTTTCCGGCAAGATTTGTTCAGAGGAGGTCTTCCACTGTGCTCCTTTTAAGCTGAGAGAGTATAACTTGCCCATGATGATCCACTGGATTTCCATATCTGAGCAGGGATTTGAATCTTAGTCTTCTAGAGTTCTAGTTCAACAGTCATACAATGACAGAACATAGTCTCGTGCTCCCAATTATATTATAATATGACAAGCTTCTGTTTCCTTAGATATACAGAGAACAGTCACAACCACTAACCTTGTCTTTGGTTTCTTCTCCCATGTTAAAGTGATAGCTTTTCCATATTCAACTGAGGCAAAAAACTAGAGTTGGCCCCCCATTTGAAGGATTCACTTTCATGGATCTGCTAATCTGCAAGTTTTTTCAACTCCTGCCCCCTGCATCTCAGGCACTTTTTTCTTGGGGGAACCTCCCCCTTAGCAGCTCTGATCAGGCCATGCAATCCTTTAAAAAATCATTTCTGGTTCTCTTCCTCCACCAGCCACTGCCTGGCCAGCTAACGACAGATCAGTGCAATTTCTCAGCACCACAAACCCTCTCCTGTTGCCCTCACACACATCCAAGGAAGGAGATGGGTAGGACAGAGAAAGTATAGGGCCACCATGCCAATCTATCCCCTCTTTCCTTTCCCTGACCCGGTTTGGACCCTGGGTGCCCACTTTCCCCACCATGCCTTAGCCTCCTTCCCACACACGCACATTTTGATATTTGCAATTTTTCCACTTTTGCAAGGGTCGTGCATTACTAACCCTAGCAAATGTGGAGGGCCAACTGTAATACTAAAGTCATGTCTACAAACATATAACATTCCATGGGAGTTAACTATAAATACCTATCTTGAAGATAAGCTCTATAATGCATCTGTTTGAGAACCACCATAAAATCTGAAATTTTTTTTTAAATGATGATTACCTCTTCTGGCCAACTTACATGTGGTTTCCTTTGAGTGTATGTAAGACTCAGCTGGTATACCACACTCACAGGAACTTCTAACTCAGCCACTGTCAAGTCATACTAGATGTTCTCTCTCAAAACAAGATTTGCAAAATAATGGCCAGAATCCTCTCTTTGTCAGGAGTATGCATTAAGTTCCCTTACAGAATCTGTTGGATATTTTTGCTCAACAGCCTTCTTCAGTTTAAGGTTGTAGAAGTACAGCTGCAGAAGCAGTACCAGTGGACATCTTTATGGCTGGCATACGGACACACATTTGCACTGTGCATGGATGCATGTGCAGATACATGGCTGTGCATTCACTTAGCAACACTGCAATTTACTAAAGAGGTGGCATTGTGCAACCATTACATAACTCCAGGCAATAAAGTTACACTCCACTTCTTGGTGCAGGTCTAGGACTTGAGAAAAATCAAGCAACAAACAAGAACACTGCAAGTACCTAACTTCCCAGTCAGTCTTCCCCTCTCTGGTGCTTTTCAGATATACTCAACTGCAAAGCCCAGAGGCCTCCAAACAACTATGAACCCAATATACTGGAACAACTGCAAGCTGAAGAAGGCTGCACTAGGCATTACACATAAGAGATGAAGAAAAATGTCAGCTTAACATTTCAAAAGAGGGTACTACTACTGACCCCACTGAGAGAATGACAGTTGCCATGGTATCCTTACCAAGACACCATATGGAGTTAATAAGACATTTCTCTTTGTTCACTAGAACACTCTATGATAATGTTTGGGAATACCCAGATGTATCCTCCTCCCACTACAGAACAGATTGTTTTCTGGAAAAAGATTGTAGTATGTTCGAAGCCACAATGGAAAAATGCAAGGTACATCAACGAGGCTTCCCCCAAACAGTAAAATACCTGCCTGATTTCTCAGTTTCACTAGACAGTTTCAATCTGGAAATCAAAAGCAACAGGACAGGTGGCAATTAACACCACTGGCACCATTTGTCTGCTAGTCTGCTCTGTTTGTAAAATTTTTGTTTACAGTTTGTTCTTCCTGTCAGTTTGGAAACTACTGTCTAAATGCATAAAAGGGTGAAACTAATTCACTCCAAGATGCCCATACATATGGTTTCAACTTGTTTTAATTTGCCAATGTGTTTAATATGTTTTTATCAATTCATTTTTATTACATCAGATCATTTTAATATTAATTTTTATTTTATCTATATGGCATCTTGAGAATTCATGATACAGAAGAGGATATAAATGTTTTAATAAATAAACAAACTTAAGGATTCCAGACCAGGGATAATATTTCTCCATCTTCATAAAGAATGTGATGTTCCTTGCTATCAACACAGTACCACACCAACCAAAGAAAAACAGTGTTATCATAATGAAATAACTGCATTCCACAGACATCCAACATCTCTATATGACTGCATCTGCAGGGACAACCTAGGCATATGACATGGAGACTCTGGACATCTTTTCCAAAGCAAGCGTATTTGTTACACTAAAGTGCTGGATGTAGATAGAAAGGGACTGAACAGATAGTTAACATAAAAACAGATTGTGTACACTATCAGATACATATATGGCTTTGTAAAAAGTATTCCAAGGCATAAATGGATCTGTGTCATAACTTCCTTTATGTTTTAATAATCTGCTTAACTGTCCTCCTTCATTCCATTTACATATACTCTAGGTATTACCAGCTGAAGTGTACCTGGCTCTACCAGGGTCCATAACTAATATTCTAAAAGGGGTCCAGGAGGCCTCCTGTTCACCTTTAAAAAAAAAACTAACCAGTGGCAACTCATCAAGCCGTTTTCTGTTCTGCTTTAATAAAAAAAAACTCAAAAGTACCTCAGTCTGTCCTGTCTCAGAAATGTTAGTAGAAATACCACAGAAAACCTTTTGAAAACCTTTAGTTAAATTAGCCCCCTCTTCTTGCTTTTAAGAAGCTTCCCCTTTAGAATTATCAATTGGTCACTGGAACCTTGATGATCAAAAATGAATCTGGATGACAACCAAAACTGTGAAACTGTGAAGGATCTATTTCAGAGTTCGATTTCCCACTCAGTCATGGAAACCCACTGGGTGACTTTTGGTGTCATACACTCTCAGGCCCTTTCCACAGCACCCTCCTCTCCTTCCATGGGGACAAGACAAGGATGGGACAACACTGCTTCTGCATGACACCGTCACCATCTCATCCTTCTCCCATCCTCAAACAGCATGACCAAGGATTAAATCACTGACAGGTCTTCCCCATGTGATCGCGCCACCACCCAGCACTTACCTGTCTTGCAAAAGCCCCCGGAAGTGCAATGGCTGTGCTTCCTGCCCCAGAGCAGCCTAGGAAAGTATCTAGCTGTGCTGCAGAAGGAAGAGGCAGCTGAGCTGCTGCTAGGATCCCCACTGGACGACTTCGCAAAAAGGTAGGGTGCAGAAAGGGCCTCAGCACCAGAAAACCTTGTGATAGGTTCACCTTAGGGTCGCCATAAGTCAGAAATTACTTGAAGGCACACAATAACAAATCCCACCAATCCGTTATTGAGGAATGGACCTATGTTTTGTGAATAGTCACAACCATGTCAGATTTCCAAATATCTGATGCCTGTACAGTGGCACCAATACTTTCATGCGTGCTGAGGGTGCAGAACCCTCATATAAGTGGAAAAACGGCAAATAATTCTCCCTGCACTCCCCTTCTCATTCCTTTCCAGGGCTCCCCCCTCCCCTCGCATGCACGCTTTCCTTCTCTGAGCCTGTGCAAAAGGCAAGGGAATGGGAGGGCAGGGCACATGCATGCCCCATGAATCAAATTCGCAAAGGTCAAACCCACAAATGTAAAGGGAGGACTGTATTAGGGAACCAAGAACATTGTTTTTCAGAACAAGTCTATTCATATGCCAGTAGGTGGAAGGGGAAAGATAAGTGTTGCATGAAGCCACCATGCTCTGAAGAGCAACATATCATAGTTGCACCAAATTGATGCAGGATTAATTTTTCAAAGGACAAGTCAGCTCCTTTTGTGGCATTCAGGTTAAAAACCAGCACATTCATCTTCATACTGTCCAGAAGTATTGAACTACAACTCTCACCATCCCCTGACTGCATAGCCATTGCTGTTAATCAATGGCTGGCGCTGATATCCCACACGTGTGGCAAATACTATGCCCTTTAACACTGCACAACTATAGAACTGTGATTCCCCTTTAACTGCCAGGGCTCCACCATATGGAATCTTGGGATTTGTAGTTTAAAGAGGAGTATTTAAAATTGTTTGCCACAGAGCTCAAGTGCCTCACCAAAATACAAAACCTTGGATTCCACAGGATGCAGCCATGCCAGTTAAGGAGGTGTGATAATGGGGCTTCCCATTATCTAGGCTTATCAAAGGGAGACACTTCTCTCTTCAGGTAAACCAAGGGTTAATAAGATGTTAGGATTACATCAAGGGTCACAGGGTGAGAGCTGACCAACCAAAAGGAAAGGGTCAGCATCACAGGTCACAAGGTGAGAACTGACCAACCAAAAAGGAAAGAGGTGGGCATCTTGGAGATGCTTCCAGATCCTTCCAAGGAGGAAAATAAAACTTCTGAGAGGCCATGTGGCCAGAGACACAGAGAGACACCCAGAGAGAGAGGAGAGTGGGGCCAGTGGAGCTGGCAGCATGCCCTGTCTCCTGGACCCCCCTCTCTCCTCCTTTAGACCATCTACGCCTATAACCTAATTGTGAGTAACTAGAAATAAGTAGTTAGTCGCGTTAGGGCTAATGTTGTTATTTTGGGAATTGGCTGATCTTAAGAATGTATCTGTGCTGTTATATCTGTTTTGTAAATTCTTGTAACTAAGTGTACCTGGGAGAGGGGGTCTCCCAAGTGTGATATTGTTTATTTGCATGCCTTGATTAAAACACTTCTATAAACCTCCGTTTCTCTCCATTTCCACGCCAGGGTTGGCACACGCTACATAGGACCTCTCACTCAGGGGAAGGGGGAGGTGGAAGTTCCTTATGCTTAGAGATTAGGCAGAGTCCCTCCTGTTCTGTCTAAGTAATTCTTAATTCAGGGGGGTGGTGGCAGCACACTTGAGAGAGTTGGGGAGATTGCCAGTCGTTCCATGCGTGGAAGTCAGCTTTGGAAGGCTGGCAAGAACCCTAGTAAAACACTGGGAGGAAATTTCCAGTTTTGCAAAGGTGGAAGTCCACTAAGAGACTGGAAATAAACCTACAGTGTCACAGGAGGAATGGTAGTAGCACAACTATGTAGATCAGAGGAGGCTGCCTCCACTTAAGAGGACAGCAAACTCTCCAGCAGCCCTTTGGGAGGCCCCAGGTTTTGAGGAAAACCTTCGTGCCACGGCTCAGTTCACTTCAAAGAGACCCTGAGGCGGCCGGCCTATCTCGCTTTTTGACGGTTCAGCGACTTCCGCTGAGAGTGGCGAGGCGCTGGCTCATTGCCTCTTTGGCGCCAGCCTGCCCTGCTAATTAAGACGGAAGGCGGGAGGCCCGGCGCAACTACAACTTTCACCCACGCTTCGCCCTCACCTGCGGTCGGTGCTGGGAAGAAAACTCTCCGCCAGACGCCACAAACCGCCTTTGCGCAGGCGACGGCCCGACTTCTCCCCCTCCCTCCCCGTCCCAGCCAGGAGACTCGCCCAGGGAGGAGTCCGGAGGGGACCACGAGGCCGGGCGGCCGACTGCGCAACCCCAGGTCGCTTCCCAGGGCCAGAGTTGCGCCTGTTCGCCGCAGTTTCAGGCGGGTTGGCCCTGCAGGGAGAAGAGGCGCGAGCTGCGGAGGAACCCGCCCAGGAAAGCAGCGTCCGCCCATGCAGCAAGCTCCCAAAGGATTGCTTAATCCCGAATCCCCTGGGGGCTCCTAGCTAGCCACCCCGTTTCCCAGCCCCGAACCCGGATCCTCCTTATTCCCTTCTTCCCCCTTCGCACGGAGAAGAGGAAGATCCGCTTTAAAGAATGCCCAACTGCCAAGCAGCGAGTAGTGCCTACTAAGGTGACAATTTCAGAATCAACTCCCTTACCTGGAGTAGGCCCCACTGAATCAATGGGAGTTACTACCCACCAGATTAGTCTAAACAGGGCTGTGCTGCAGCTGAGCCGCCAGCCCAGCCCTTGGGCAGCTTCTACCCGCAGCAAGCCCACACGAAGACCAGGGGGGATACACTTCCGAGTAAAGCCTTGCTGGCCCTGGACTGCGGCGTCCACGCCTCCCCTGGCGCGCCCACCGGCCCCGTTCCCCGCACGCCACAACCCACGCTCTCTCGACCGCCTTCCCATTCTTACCAGTCGCGGGGGGCTCTCCGGCTGCGGGAAGGTGGCGGCGCCCTTGCGCTCCTTCTGGGACTCCCTTCTGGCGGCGGCGGGGGCGGCGGCTCCCCCAGCACCGGGCTTCCTGCCGGCTGAAACTGCCGCCTCCTCGCGCTTCTTGCTCTGCTGTTTGCGGCGCTCCGCCTCACGGAGGATGTCGAAAGGGTCGGACTCGTCGTCGAGGAGCTGGTGGAAGCGGTTGGCGACGGCGCAGCCGAAACTCTCCTGCATGGTTGTGGCGGCGGCCACGGGACTGGCCAGCGCGCCCTTCATCATCGCCGTGCGGGCGGCGGCGGAGGCACCGTCGGCCACCCGCTCCCGAACGCGACAGAAAGGAAGCAAAGTCTCTCAGCGCGGCCCAAGTAACCACGCCATGGCCGCTCGCCCGCCCCGTCCGACTGCTCTGCCCAATCGACACAGCGGCGGCGCCCCACGCCTGCGCAGACAACCAATCCGCGCTCTCGCCTCTCCGGGGCCATACCCAATAATGCGGCGCTGCGACACGGGGCCATCGGCCAATCAGCACGACCAGTTCCTCCTCACCTGGCCAATGATAATGTGGAATCCCCACCGCTTACAGAATTTCCCACGCCACTGACCAATGACGTAGAGTGTCTGTGGCGTCACGTGGTTACCTTCGGAAGGACAGGCAATTAAGACTATTTTTTTTTCTGTGGGTGTTTGAACAGGCTTGGCTCCGACAAAAAAGGTGTTCTGAGTAATTGGATCATTTAATTATTCTTCGTAAACCGAACCAGAACTCATGGTACCAATTTATAAATCTCATTACTTAGAACAAGGGTGTGAAATGTGTAGCTGTCCAGAAGATGAAAGACTGCAGCTGGCATGGCCCTCACTATTGAGCAGGCTGGTTTGGTCAGATGGGACTTTGTGCTACGATTTCTGCATAGCTCAAAGCAATCTCTCCCCAGCCTCCTTTATTTTCACAACAGTCCTTCCAAGTACGCTACACTGAAAGACGGCGACGAGTCTAAAGACACAAACAGGAAGCTGTTCAGTCCAGTGCTCAGAAACCATTTAGATAAGTTTTCAGCATCCCAGAATGCTTCCTGCTGATCTGAAACTCACCGTTTTTCAATTAAAGATCTTTGAATGGAATGCCCCCAAGTTGAAATTGTTAGAAAATACATTGTTAGTAATCTGGTTCTATACATCTAGGTCTTAAGGAAGAGATTCTCTCCCCACCGCTACATGTAACAAGGGATAATCCTACTATTCAACAGAGTGAAGTGACCAGCTGAGAGATAACCTGTATGCTATATTTGTTAGATAGGCTGGTGTCCTGTTGGTGAACTGAGATGGTGGTAAGTCAGTAACTGTGGAGATCAGAATTTTCTTCTGATCATGTGGCACCTTGTAAAAAAAAAAAAAATCCACTTTGAAAGCAGTGCAGCCCTGGCCTTTTCCACACTGTTGGAGAGCAGGAGGGTCAATGGGGATGCATCCAGCTCTTCTCCTGCAACTGGATGTGTTGCAAGAACATCAACTTTAGGGACCACTTGAGGACACCCTGGAGGTCTCTGCAGATGCCTGTCACTACAGGAAAATATCTGGACAACATAGAAATGGACATGTGGGAGGGGGCTGCACTACTTACAAGGTAGGTGTGGCAAGCAGCTTTTGGAGATGCTACAGGAATGTAGCTATGCATATACATCTCAAAACGTAGGATTCCAGCCATTGTATGCACTTTAGGATCGATTTCTTTTTTACCTTCAAGTAAGTGTGGAGAACCTAATTTGGACAGGGACCAGCATATCGGTGGAAGAGGTTTAAACCGGTCACCCAAACTACTTCTGTTCCAAAATCCACTTTCTACAGAGGGACTAAAGAAAGGGAAAAAAAGACCCTTCAGTTGGTGCTGATGTTTACCCAATTATACCATGCAGGTCCAGCAAATTTGGAAACAAAAACAGCTGAGTCAGAGGAGCTGTCTGCATGTGTAGCAGTCCAAATCTGGCTTGAGGCTGTGCATACTACATAAGCCCAAAGTGAAGAGATCTTAAGGTGTATGCTAAATATTGAATTGATCTGTGCATCAAGAAAGGAAGAAAATTAATACTATCTATTTTCCCTACTCTTAGGGAGTCAGTTGTGGGATTGTCTGCCCTAGGTGCCAAAATAACCTGGCTCTCCTTCGGTATGCCCTTTAGGCCTAGGCAGGATAGAGCAAAATATCGTGAATTTGCATAGATCAGCTTGAGAGGAGCTAACAGGGTATTTTGTCCTCAAAGACTTGTGTGAGAAATAACTTGTGAAATAATTTGAAAAAGATGAAATATGTGCATGATGAATAGTACTAACAGCCAACAGAAGAGATATCTGTATACATGGCAGAATAAGAGGGTGGATGCTTATGTTTAAGACATTGCTAGGTCCAGCTCTTCATGGTCCCTGGTTAATACTCCTATAATATTTTATTCCATCTCAAGTGGATTGCAGTTTCACAATCCTTAATCTTCTTGAGGACTGAAGAAATAATAGAGTAGTGGAGTACTGATTTCTCCACCTTCATATTTCTATAGATCTAACCACAGCACAAGCCTACCAAGCATTAATATCAACTTTGAGATTTAAGATTTAAGGCAATGTTTTGAGTGTCTCTAAGCACATGAAGAACATTTTGTGAACAACAGAAACAACATTTTGTGATCAACAGAAACATTTTGTGAACAACATCCTCTCTGCCACTCCACTCTCAATCAAAAAGCATTATCTGCAAACATCAGTGGTAGAGCACATATTCTCCATACAGTAGCCGTCTGTATACAGTCTGTGGCATCTTTAGTTTAAAGGATCATGTATTTAACGAGCCCACTATACTGCTGTTCTAGGCAGGGATGGGAGGGTATAGATTTAGCAAGTCTATTGTTTGATTCCCATCCCTACTAAATTCCTTAATAAAATCTATAAAACCCAGAGAAATGAAAAGACTCACAACCTTCCTTTCCACCCAGGAAGACTCCAAGAACTTCCATACAGACCACTTGAGAGTGGGAAGAGACAATCAGCTTTCAGCCACAAAGGTTCATGACCAAGGAGCTTTCTGAAAGGACCGCGGCTGCCTGAAGTTTTCTTGTAACCAGTCTCCCCCGACTCCATTCCAGGCAAGTCTTCACCATTTTCTGTTCTCCTTTAGAACAAGAGAGTCAGCACAGAATAATGCGTTCTTCTTTTACCCTTCCTGTTTTATTGAACCTGGCAGAGAGAAGGTGAGACCCTAACAAATTCTAACAACTCAACTCATTTATTAATGTGGAGTTAACTTCACATTAATCAGGAGCAAAAGAGGGGGACACTTGTATGCAGTGGAACCTACTAGAGACTGCAGAACATCTCTATGGCCTAGATGAAGCCTTATATTGAGAGCAAGTTTACAAAAGCATGAGAACAATAGCCTCAAAAATATTTCCTTATAAAGTGAATGCTTTGTGGATCTGTTAATTGGGAGAGATCGGAAAAGTTACTTTCGGAGATTACCAACCATGCTAGCTGGGGAATTCTGGAAGCTGTAGTTTCCAAAATAGTTTTCCGAAACTCTGGATTATTGTTTGTTATTGCTTCCGTGATTCCCATGATAAGCAACAGGCGGCAGACGACACAGCAAGCCTCACAGCCCGTGCTGACAGTTGCGATAGGCCAGAGGCAGCCCCAGACCGACTAACGCGCCAAAACAGCCCAACAGCTGCCTGCCTGCCGAAACATATTTACTGCGAGTTCAACCGCCAGCAACGCAGACCCGGCCTCTTCCCAGCCCGAAGGCCAATCCGCTCTAACCGCAGTCATTCACAGGAGGGAACGGGAGCCCGGCCTTGGTGGCATGCCACCGCCCCTCCCTCCCAGCCCACTTTCGAATTCTGTTGGCTGGCGTCGAATAAGGAAAAGCCAATGGTTGGGCCCGAATACAGTTAAGCCCAACCCCGCGTTCTCTTTTTTTAGCATCCCGCCTTTGAACCCGGGGAGGGTGGCCTTTTCCTTCTGGGTGATTGGCTGCGGCCGCCTGTCACTCTCATGACGTTTGTCCCAGCCTTAGCGATTGGTTCCGCCCAGGCGCGAAATGTAACGCGGGAAAAGTCTCGGGTTCGGTGGCGGTGGTTGGGGCTGCGGCTGGCGCTGGCGAGAAGTCGCGTGTGGGAAGAGGCCACGGTCAGTTTAGGGGCCGGAGCGAGGCTGCGGGCGGGCGGCGTCCCCGTGGAGGAGCTTCCCCGTTTCTCTGTCATGCAAGCTTAAGGCGTCGCCTCCGGGCACTGAGGGAAAACCAGCGGCGGCGGCGAGACGGAGGCGCTGGGTCAAAACTATAGAAAGGAGCGAGTTCTGGTGCAGGATGTCTGAACGCCCGGGCCTCCCGCCTGTCATCCTCTGCCCGGCAGACTCCCCAAAGCGCGTCCTGGTGTCCGTCATCAAAACCACCCCGGTTAAGCCGCCTCGCGGGGGCAGCGAGGATCCCGCCCGTGGCCCCCCGCCGCAGCCCATCCCCACCAGCCCGGGCTTCAGCGAATTCATGGTCTATCCGTGGCGCTGGGGGAGAACGCTCACAACGTCACCCTCAGCCCTCCCCCGGCCGCCGCCGCTCAGACCCTCCGCGACGGAGGAGGAGGAGCCGGCAAAGAGCCTCGAGCGGCCACCGCCCGCTCGGGCGGAGAGGACGAAGAAGCCGGCAGCCCGGACAGCGGCATCGGCGGGCATTTGAGGGTGAGTGCCCGGGGGCGAAGGGGTTAAACTTAGAGGGGGAGGAAGGGAAGTGCAGGCGGCGACGGTTGGAAAGAGGTGGGGGGAGGGCAGGGCTCCTGATTCAAAGGGCGCTTTTTCAAACGTCCGAGTAACCCCCACCCCTCCTCCTCCTCCTCCTCCTCCTCCTCATTCCCTCGAAGGTTTACGGTTAAGTCACTTCCGCGGGTGATTCACGCTATCAGTGACGACAGCTCCGCGCGCCAAAACCAGATTTATTATTTGAAAAAAAAAAGCAGTTGGCCGGGAGCTGCGGCTCGCGCGCGCGTTCGGCAGCAAATCGCCGAGGTCCTGTGCGGGCGCGCGGCTAGACAGGTAGCGCACGCGCTGTTCGGCCTCTTCGGCTGCCGGGGGGGGGCGGGTGGAGTTACTTCGTCGTTCTGCAGAGGGAAAGTTCGGCTTAGTTGCCTCCTTCCCCGCCGGCCTGAGCTCTTGCCCTTGAATGTGTGGGCAAGCTCTTCGCCCTTTAATTTTTTCCCTTTTTTAAAAAAAAAAACCGGTTGACTCCTCATGAGCGATCAAAGATATCTCTGTGTCATGAAAAACTTGGGGGTGTGACTCTGAAAGTTGTCCCAGGCCATTTCCGCACTACACTGTTACAGTGCTATTATTCCGCTTTCAACATCCTGTGGAATTTTGGAGTTTGTAGTTTCCTGAGGCCAAAGAGCTCTTTCGCTGAGAATTCTAAATGCCCCTCCCTAAACTGCAAAGCCCAGGATTCCGTGCGATGTTGAAAGAAGATAATGGCACTATAACAGTGTAGTGCAAAAATGCCCTCAGTTTTTGAAATCCAAATGTAGTTACCTTTTGTTGTGCTTGTCAAAACCTCTTTAACAGCAAAGCAATCTGGTTCCAAACTTGTATTATATAAAACACTTACCAAAGTAGGGGAGCATCATTCCTAACTGGATAGGGAAATTTATGTACGGTATTAAATGTATGTCTTTACCTTCATGTGCTGAAAGATTAAAAAACATTGGAGCTCCCAAGAAATGTGGCTAACA
Organism: Iguana delicatissima; assembly: GCA_948472985.1. Taxonomy (NCBI): domain Eukaryota; kingdom Metazoa; phylum Chordata; class Lepidosauria; order Squamata; family Iguanidae; genus Iguana; species Iguana delicatissima. The sequence goes on along the minus strand of CAOKZL010003828.1, from coordinate 17,023 downwards.
TTTCCATGCCTTAAGAGCTTAGGTCTCATCTTCCCTACCTATTGATTAGAAATATTATTGTATTTCTTTCTACGAATGCTGGTGTTCTGATTGTGGCCTGTTAATTTATTAGGATGGGATTAGGCGAGGCCGTCCAAGAGCAGATACAGTCCGAGATCTAATAAATGAAGGCGAACATTCTTCTAGTAGGATTCGCTGTAATGTTTGCAACAGAGTCTTCCCACGAGAAAAGTCTCTACAGGCACACAGAAGAACTCACACTGGTAAGTGGAATTCCTTTACAGCCAGTAAAGAAGCAGCATGGGTTTTCTGTTGAATCTTTTAAGAAAAATGGAAAGGCATTTATCAGTGGCATAGCAGAATGTGCAAGATGCTGACATTTGTCTGCAACAGTAGGACAATCGCTTTGCAACTGCCAAGCTAATAAAACAATTAGAAGAAATAGTACTGGAAACAGTTGTTTGTTATAATGCTGATAGTTGTCCTCTACTTTTTTAAAAAGTGAAAACAAATATTCAGCATGTAATAAAAACATCTTTATTGGGCAGTAAATAAGTGAAAACCTTGTCTTAACCATTTATTAATATTTTTTCATTTTCTTGTAAATGTCTGCAAAACCTTATTGTGTATATTTTGCTTTTTCATGAAGGACTTGACAGAGAGAAATAATCAGTCACTCTGAAGTTCTTATCACTTTCTTGGAATTACTGGCCACTATCCCTCCTGTTAAGCATTTATTCTGTTATAAGAATCAAGTTCACACTTAATGTTTTGAATATAAGTTCATTTTTAAATGTGTGCTTCCACTGAAAACAGAGAGTTTTAAAGGAACCTTAACCCTGGAATGCAGTCACTTTGGTGTGTGTTTTCAAAAGTGTGTTGTTGTTTTTTCCAAGAGCTTCAGAGCCCATTAGTGTTTACCTGCTGTAGTAATGTGGGAGCACTATCTGTTTGTATTGAACTTGAAGTTATTAGGATAGGGCTGTACCCAAGCAATGTGCTAATGAAGATGTCTTCAACTGAACTGTTGAAAATTGTTTACTTTGAAAGAGTGTTTACGTATTGCAACATCATAATTCTGTCCCTGCCACCAAAAAAAATAATCACACTTCCAGAAAGAGTTTTAAATACTTTGGTTTCCACAAAGCATCCTGGTAAAACCTCAGTTAAACAATATGTACATGTTTGCTGTTCAATTTTCTCTCCAGGTGAAAGACCTTATTTGTGTGACTACCCAGAATGTGGCAAGGCCTTTGTTCAGAGCGGACAATTGAAGACGCACCAACGTCTCCACACAGGAGAAAAACCTTTTGTTTGTGCAGAAAATGGTGAGCCTTGAGAAAATCACCTTTAATCAAATTAACCACTGTGAATGGCAGTCTTGTAAATAAGCCCACAAAGTTACCAGTCTGCTGATTTTTATTTACCAGCCCACCAGGGAATAACACCCTATGCATTCATGCTGGCCTCAGTGAAGGGAAACTTTCCTTGCTTGCTTATTTTAAAAGCTTTCAAAAAAGCTTTGTTAAGAGGAAGGATGAGAGTGAAGAGTATTTCTATGTATCTTGGAATGTGCTAGAACGCATAAAACCTCATTAAGGAACAATACCTGAGAATGGGGAGAAAGGCTGAAAAGAAGGTTGATACTGCTCATGAAACGTGGAGTAGAGCTCCACAGGTGGTTATGGTGATGCTTGGACTTAGAAAGGAGCTACTAGAATTGGGATGGGGTTGCCGGAACCAGGAAGAATAGGCTTCTCTGATTACATTGGCAAAAGATACAGGGGGCAATGCTTAACTGGTAAAATGACTTTCTGGGGCCTATCCAGTATGATTGCCATACTTCTGTCCTTAAATCGATAAATAAGAAGTCAGTAAGGTTTAACTCACTGATGAGTAAAATATACTTCCAGCATAAGAGGCACTGTTCCTCACATTCATAGACTTCAGCTTCATTGCATCAAATAGATAACTTGGGTTTACTAGGTTTAACCCACTTTCCATGAAGGAGGAACTTCCTGTGTCTTAAAAAGAATGACTCTGATAGTAAGTTCATAGTCAGAAATTGTGGCTTTAGGAAATTACCTTGGAAGCTGAGTAAGGAAACACAGAAGTAATCAGGAATCCAGGAGATGTCTGACTGTTTGTATTGATTTGAAAATACAACGCACCCTCCATATATGCAAAGTTTCTGTCCCAGGAACCCTCACGTAAAACAAAAAGCACAAGTGCTCCATCCCATTATCAGTGGATGCAACAGATGTGCACCTGGTGGTGTCCACTGACAATAATGGGACACAAGTCTTCACATGATGTCACATTCCTGTATGCGGAGGTTGCACCAACAGAGAGTGCACTGTATTAGGCAGAACTTTGGCTATAAGCCTCGATAGTCTGTGTAAGTCCTAATCATCATCTAGTGCATGCTTTTATATTAAATATTCCAGACCAAATAGAATTAATATTTTATACACAGGGGAGATGGTGTAATGGGTTTGCATCTAAATATTCAGTGTTCTTTTCTTCTAAATAAGGATGCATAAGCAGATTCACGCATGCAAACCGTCATTGTCCCAAGCATCCGTATGCAAAGCTGAGAAGAGAAGAACCAACAGATAGATTGAACAAAAAGCAAACTGCAGACAACAAAGCTGTTGCTGAATGGTTGGCAAAGTAAGTATTTTAGTATTTTGTATGTGACATTTTAAAAAAAATACCTGCCTTTGTTTTGAATGAACCAGTGTTTTCTTTTCTTAGCTTAATTTCATGAAAAATTACTCAGGGGCTAGATAGATACCATGTTTCCATAATAATTTGTAATGCTGAGTTTCATTTTTACTGACAGATACTGGGAAATGAGAGAGCAGCGTACACCTACATTGAAAAATAAGACTACTCATAAGCCTGACCAAGAGCAGCAAGATCCCATGGAGTATCTTCAGTCTGAAGATGACGAGGATGAGGAAAAATATTCTGCAAATTTAGCCCCTTGTAGCCGCCTTCAAGAACAGCGTGAACGCTTGCATGGGGCATTGGCGCTCATTGAGCTTGCAAACTTGGCTGGAGCCCCACTGCGGCAATAATAGAAAACTGGACCTGCTGATCAGAAAAATGTACTGCATTTTGGTACTTAAACCAGTTAGCTTCTGGGCATAAGCTAAGCACCTTATTTGCTTCCATAGGCTGCTATTATGTAGAACTTATGAAGAATGTTGTTGCCCCAGAAAATGGGGTAAGAGAATTGCACTTTTTGTATGGTAAAACCGTTATAAAGCTTTTTAAGTATTTTGTAAATAGGACACTGTATTGCAGAGTGGGAAATGCTTATGTGATAGAAAGTTAGGTTTGCAAGGTTAGGGCTGTGCTTTTGATCACAGCTATGTAGATGTAAGTTTCTGCAAATAGTGGGACTTGCCTCCATGTAAAAGTGTTTAAAATCAGGATGCCAGTCATTCTTTCTTTCAGTTCTCACAGGAAGCACTTTCTGAACTCATTATGTTGGGATAATGGTACATGTGGTCTTTGTAAAGTGGGAAGATTTTTTTTTTAAAGAAGTTGGATCAGAAGAGACAAGCATCCATGCCTTTTCTAACATTAATGTTTTACATAGCATTATTGACAAGGATGCCAGAATAACTGTCTTGATCTTGTTGGGAGCATAGGGTAATTGGATGACATTTTGTTCGGGATCTTCACTGTGACTGCTGACATGGGAGAGTGACTTTGCATTTATGGACTGAGATCTCAGCTGTCTTGGTTGAGTAGCACTTGTTGTTCTGACTAGAATGTTGGGAACGTTTGCACATTGCTCAGCTCACCTATAACTGAGTGATTAGTCTTGCAAAATCTAGGTATCATGGCATCATCACATTGAGTGTGAATTTCAGATTTCTTAGACCCTGTAACTATGGCATTTGTGTTTTGTTCAGGGTTTCATTGGTTTATAGTAAAATATGTTACAATAATCTCATTAGCAAACACTAAAGTAGTGCTTCAAAAGATTTTCTTGCAGATAGTTCTTTTCGTGAATAACATCACCTTATTGCTTTATTTGGAACTTACAGCCCAGTTTGTGTTCACTAACTGTAGCTCAGTCTTCGATAAAATTGCAAGATACTTGCTTTCCAACTAGGAAAATATGCTTTCCACAGTAGTTGCAAATGTGAGATACTCATGTTAGTATTTTTTCCCCAAATGAAGTTAGAGAATAGCACTTAGTGCTCTTGAGCAATAAAAAGGAAAAAAATTGGCTGAATACTGTATTGTTCTTAATAGTTTCAAGTAATTTATCATATGCTAGACCTGTGCCTTGCTAACTGTCTCAAATGAGTAGAAGTGCATAATAGACTGAGAGCCTTGCTGAGATAAAGGCTACTGGCATAAGCATATGAACTACCTGATCCTTGTCGATAATTCATTTTGGGACTGGATTTCTTCTGATCCCAGCAAATATGCAAAGGAAATAATTTATCCCTGTGAAGTTTAATGTCTTAATTAGCATGATTAAGGTTAAGGTATTAAGGCATTATTCATAGTTCCTAGATTATTATTATGTTCTGTTTTAGATTCAGGTATCTCATAGCAGATACCTCTGCCCCAATCCTTGAGGGAGCACTTTTAGAGATCTTGAGAGGAAGGTAAGAAAGTCAGCTTCTGTAGAGGGATATCTGGATCTTACCCTTTGGCTGTAGTGTGAGCTTTCTTTTGGTATATCCTTAGAATTATGTATTAATATTTGCATACAGCTAGAAGGGAAAGATACTTGCACTTCCTGGAATCTGATAATATTGTAGAAGCAAGTTCAAGGCCACATCTCGTAGATATAAGAACAAGGCCTGATTTGTTGATACATACAAATGTCCTCCTCATTTCACCATATTTACACTGAGTGCATATTAAAAATATGTATTTAATCAAAACACATATTGCCTAGCTATAGGCAGGTTGAGCTGCTTTACCAATTATGTATAAAATACATCTTTGGAACAATTGCAACCATTTCTAAAAATTAAAATTGTTTTTCATATGTGGTGATTCAAGAATTCTCTGCTTCACATGATTAAGCTGTACTTCCAGCATGAGTTTAAATGCTGTAATTCCTAATAAGCTTTGAATAAAAAGTTGCTTGAATTTTAGATTTGTGTCACTGGTGATAAATTTTGATTCATACTTTAGCCAGTATACTTCATCAGCCTCATGCAGAACTTCCTAGCAATTCTGGTGTGCGGACATTGATTCTGTATCTGATTCTTCTGTATTGAAAATTGATTGGTATAAACATGAGAAATCTCCTAATTGCATCAAAGCACTGTATATACGTCAGAGACCTTGTTTAGCCTGTATTTCTTCCGATGTTTTCTCAGTTGCCAGATTATTCTAATGTTAAGAAAATATTTGCCCTTCGAAAGGTCTCAAGCAGAAGGCTTACAAACAATTTTAAAGTCTTTTTATTGTGTTTGAAAAGATGTAAATAATGAGATCCCACACCCTGATTGATCTGACCATGATCTAGCTAAGTTTGTCGAGCACGTAGATTCAAATAGTAGTCAAGCAGATGCTTCAGGAAGCTCTCAATTTATGAAGGACCCAGTGCAGTATAGCCGTCTAGAGTGCTAGACTAGGTAGGGCTCCAGGAGATTAGTGTTAAAATCCCTGCTTGGCCATGGAAACCCACTGGGTGACCTTAGCCAAGCTGTACTCTCTCAGCCTCAGAGGAAGGCAATGGTTAAACCCCGTCTGAACAAATTTTGCCAACAAATCTTCATAATAGCATGACCTAAGTCAGAATGAACTTAAAGGCACATAAAAATACAAGAACATTACAATTTGTGATACTAGAAAATACTTTGCCTTGTCAGTTGACATTGTCTTGAAGTGAGTTCTCTTATAGCAGAGGAAAGAAAACCTTTACTGTTCACGTGTTTAAGTATATTTTTCATCCTAATACCTCACCTCTGGGGAAAAAAAAATCAGACAGCCTTTGCTTATAGGAAAGGTTTCTCTAGCAACTAGTTTAGTTGGTTTTTCCCAGTCCTTTTTCACCTAAATATTCTGAGATGTCACAAGAAGAGTGGCATTCTCTATTGTAAGTATGAACTTCATGTAATGTATTCTAATATCTCATATTTTATTTACTAGTTTTAACATGGAACATACACGTATTTCCTGGTGTATAAGATGCATCTCATTTACATGCTGGAAAAGACTATTTGTGGGTGTATAAGATGCACCCCATTTTCAAACAGCATTTTTCAGGAAAAAAAGTGAGTCTTACATGCCAGCAAATAGAGTACCTCTTTCATTTTGGTAACACTGGAGACAATAAAAGTTCTCTTTTCTAGATAGTTTGCTGCCAGTTCAGACCCTACTAGCAACTAAGCAATTGTTAATTAAACAACTAAGCATCTCCCATCATTTTACCCATTCAGTTAATTTTGAGAAATCACTTCAGAATGCAAGGTTCACCAACTGTAATTTCAATGTAATATTCTGATCTGAATTGTTTACGCTTGCTAGGAAAACCATGCTCACATACCATCTGAGTGATGTAAAAGCCATACAGTTAGAATTCTTGCATAACCAGAATTAAGCATATGAGAGTATATTCTTATTGCTATTGTTTTATTAAATACTTTTAGAAATGTTCATAACCTCTCCATCTAGCCTCAGAAAACACTGCAAATGTAAAGTACATTTAAAGCACTTCAGAAAGTGATGAATAGATCATCCAGTGGAAGAAAGAATAAATGGCTTCTAGCATCTACTGAAGGATAAATACACTTAGGTCACACAAGCTATTGATGGAAGATAGAACATCTCTTTGCTATCTTCTTGTCTGTGGAAAAATTTTTGACCTCTGAACATTTAACAGTACTGGTTCTGTTATGGCAATGGGTTATTTCAAAAATATTTTTAACTGACCCATAATAGCAGTTTGACAAACTTGAACAATAAAGACTCCAAGATACAGAAACTGATGTTCCATACTAATTATCATTTGGCAGTTCTACCTTTTAGTTCTTCTAATGATACAGGCCACTATGTGAGATCAGTAAATAAAGTCTTAAACAGTAAATGTTTCTATCTGTATCTATAGCTTTAAGAAACAAGCTACTTTATAAGTCCATAATGTTATTTTTAACATGACTGTCTCACAGTGATGAAAGTCATTTCTCTGAAGCTTTCTAAAACCAGAACACCTTTTGGAAAAGCTGCAAAAGAATTTTCTGTTGTTGGGGTGAGCAGAATTGGGTTTAGTTTGGAGAGAAGGACAAAGGGATACTTCCTTTTTTTTAAATGTTATAGGCTACCTTGGGTCCTGCCTAAGGAGAAAGGTGGAATATGAATAAAAAACAAATATATTCCTTGAAGAACTATATTCTTCCAAAGCTGTTCTAGACACTCTGCCCCAAAATCCTCCCCTTGTACCACTCTAACTCTTAGTTTTATCTAGGATGGGCTTCCAGGACCTGGTTGCTGGTAAGGAACAAGGTGTGTTGATACTGCTTTCCATGAACTGCTGTAGAAGCCGCAGCTCACAACATTATTTGGTTGCTCTTCAGCCAGTAGTTTCTAGGTCAAGCGGCTCTGGATAAAGGTTGCAACAGCTATCCTTACAGCCTATAACAAAGTATGCTCCGTAGTGTAGATGATGTGTGGGAATCATGCAGGCTTCCAATGTGGTTGAGCTGCAACTCCCAACACTTGGGCTGCTATAGGATTTGCATCCATCCACTGGAAGGCTGCATGATTCCCACCCCTGCTTTAAATTAAATACAGATCCCAGGGAGGAAAAAAAGCTGTGGCCTACCACAGAACTTGGACAGTGGTCCTGCTAAAACTCTCATAATCCTCCAGCTAGCAAGGCCAGCGCTGGGGTTTATAGTCCCCCAAAGCAACTTTTCCAAGCTCTGTGTCGCCCATCCATTAGGACCACGCCCTAACTGAGGCCATTTCCTATGGCAGTGGTTCTCAAACTGTAGGTCCCCAGATGTTTTTTTGGACTTCAGCTCCCAGAAGCCCTGAGCATCGACTATAGTAGCTGGGGCTTCTGGGAGCTGAAGTCCACAAACATCTGGGGATCCACCGGTTGAGAACCACTGTCCTATGGAATCCTGGGGTTTGCAACTTACGGAGGAGCCTTTTTACAAAACATTAACAAAAGTTAAAAGGCAATTGCAGGATTCCACAGGATGTTGAAAGTGGAATAATAGCGCTATAACAGCCTAGTGCAGAAATCGCCTCAGTAACTCATCCTCTCCTTTATTTTTCCTTTTTCTCCCCTGGTCAATAAAGGCGGCCGGGGCGTTTCCATTGCTGTGTAGCAGAACGCGCGCCAGGGGGCGCCCTGACTGAACCCTGCCGGCCCTGCGCAGTCGTTTGAAAGGGAGGGAAAGGAGGAGGCGCGGCGGCCGAGAGGGTGGGGGCTTCGGCGGGCTGCCTCCTTCCTGTTTGGCTTGGCTTCCTTCGCGGCGCCGGGGCCGCTGCTCCGCGTGTGGAGGTTGCGGGTGGAGGAGCCGGCGCCCGCGGGGATGCCTTGTTGCATGGCGAACAGCCTGGGGCTGGCCGCCCGCGCCAAGAGATGAAAGCCAAACAGGCGGAAGAGGAGCCGCCGGCGGGGCCGCCGGCCCCTTCCCCGCTGGCCAGGCTGCTCTCCGCCCTCTTCTATGGGGTCTGCTCTTTCGCGATCGTCCTGGTCAACAAGACAGTGCTGACCGCTTTCAGGTGAGAGGCGAGGAGGAGCAGCTCGGAGGATGGCAGCAGAGGCGGCGCGGCGCCTCTCCCTCAACCTTTCCCCTGCCCGCCTCAGAAGTTACTTTTCCCGTCCCGTGTAGGGTGTGTGAAACGCGCCTTCTTGCCCCTAGTCGCAGCCAGGATCTGCTTCTTGGAGGAATATCTTGTCCGATCCCCGATCCCCCCACCGTTCACTGGATCCCTCATTCCCTGGAATAGACTCTCATCTCCCTTTAACTTAACTATGGCCATTTCCGCACTAGAGTGCTATAGCGCTATTATTCCACTTTCAACATCCTGTGGAATCCTGGGGTCCGTTGAGGCCCCTCCCTAAACTGCAAACCCCAGGATTCCAGAGGATGTTGAAAGTGGAATAATAGCACTATAGCACTCTAGTGCGGAAATGGCCTACAAGTACTTTCTTCATACACGAATAAGAATGCCCCATGTTTCCCTCCACAGTCGCTGTGAAGGTGTTCAGTAATCACTCTGGAATCCTCCAAAACGTTGGACAGGTGCCATGCTTGTGACAAAGCCCGGTTCCAAAGGTTGATCTCGTTACGCCTTATCTTCATGTGAGGGTAGCCAGAAATGGAGAGCAGAGGGACAGGAAAGTGCATTTCATCATTCACATGGCCAAAGTTATCAGCTTTTATTGGTCGAAGGGAGCATCTTTTATACAACCTTTAGGATTTTGTTGTTTGAGAAATCAGCAGATTTACCCTTAAGTCGCAAGTTCACATCCCCTTTCATTGTAGTGGGTCTTATGTCCAGAAAAATACACTTTACTATTTCTCTAAAACAGAGATGGGGAATGTCTAGATGTTGTTGAACTGCAACTGCTGTCTGCTGCAGTTAGCTTAGACGGCGATGAAGGTGCAGCCCAACAATATCTGGTACGTAAGAAGGTGGCTTATAAGAACATAGAAAGATGCCTAATACTGAGGCAGAGCCTTGGTTCATCTATCCAGTATTGTCCATTCTTACTTGTTGGAGTGGTTCTCTAGGGTTTCAGGCGGGCTTAGTTAATCTGAAGGTCTCTTGTCTCCACTAGTCTCAGTGAAATGTAATCTGCTTCCCAGCTTCAGACAACAAAATTACGGTTAACACCCAATGAGGACTTCACTCAATAATGAATCCTATCAGTAAGCTGTTTTAGGGCCTCGACCTAGATGGCGGGCAGGACCAGTGACTAGCAGTTGCCAGGGGTGATTAGTGGCTTCCATTTCAGTGGAGAAGTGAGTCCACTTTAGGTTTTAATCCCAATTTTGAAGGAGCTACTGTATTCAAGGTGCTGAATGTATTCTGGGGATAGGGTTCAGCCTACTGGATACTGCCTTCAAAGTTAAGACTAAAACCCGGAGTAGATTCACTGCCCCACTGACCTGGGAGCCACTGGGTAGAACTAGATGTCAGGATTTCCTTTAGGCAAGGATCAGGCTCCAAATGCCATATGTTTCAAGGGCAACCCAGAACTTTATAACATCTAGAAGATTATAGCAGGGGATTATGGGAGTGTACAGAATACAGTTTCCTCACCACTAGCCAGTCACAGTTTTTCTTCAGAACTGTGGGTTTTAAAGTATAGGGCTTCCCAATAGGTTTGAACCATAAGATCAGACAGGAGACGCAATTTTTTGCTGTGGCTTCACTCCCTGCTGCAATGATAATGGCAACACCCCTTCCCGGTACAAGCCCCAAACATTTTGCTCCCTCTGGCATACAAACTGGACTGGCAATTGGCAATTATTTGAACCCTAGCAAGGGCGAAAGTGTCCTTCATTTCCCAAGAAGACAGCAGGGAGTGCAAGATAGCTGTGTGTCACACGCAGCTTTGTCTTCCCAGCAGAGGGAATAGGTAAGACAGCTGGGGAAGAACAGTTGGTGCTCTGGGTTGGTTTGGGCCTCTTTGTAGCCGGTCTTTCCTGACCCTTGTTTGGGAGTTGGTATAGCCACAGCTAAGCTGTAAGCTTGTACAGCTGTTGAGAAAAAAACACATGGCATTGTTGGACCCATGAGGCACAAATACCGGGGCCACTTCTGCCCTGAACTGTTATAGTGCTTTTGTTCTACTTTTGACATCCTGCAGAATTCTGAGGTTTGTAGTGTACTGAGGCCAAAGAGCTCTCTGGCTGAAAACTCTAAATGACCCTCCCTAAACTGCAAACCCCAGGATTCCATAGGATGTTGAAAGTGGAATAATAGCACTATAACAGTCTAGTGCGGAAATGGCCCAGGATGTATTTATTCATGTTATTTAAAGTATTTGTTCACCATCTCTCAGCCTTCTAGAACCCCCCAGGGTACAGCTCTGGGACAGAATGGAAATCAGTAATAACAGAGAATTCTAAGAAACTGAGACCAAGTTGCCTGATTACCTAAAAGACGGAGCAAAGTGCAACAATACTGGCTCTGTGCAAAAGGGATGTGAGTGTGGATGTAACACATGTTTGGGAAATGAAGTCCTTTTTCTACTACCATCATAGGCCCACTCATTTGATAACAATAGATCATAGCGGTCAATTTCAGCGTGCTAAAGGAGTCAGAAACAGTGGTAGGGTAAGGCAAAGCTGAGATCAGTGCTGAGAAAAAAAATCTCCATGTTGAATTTTTAAACTGATGTTGGCTTTTACGTGGGAACTCATGAGAGGCAGGCAAAAATCTTGTTTCATTTCACTGACAGAACTGGGCTTGGCAAACCATTAGTTGGGTTTTCAAAGTGGAGACATGAACCAGTTTTTCAGGATTCTTGCCAATGGATTCTGTGTGATGATCAAAGCTCTGAAACAGGAAGCATTCAACACATTAAGAAAATCTGGTTTTCTGGCATAGTCTCAGTTTTGGACAGGTCTTTTTATGTACACTATTTCCTCTTCTCTTACTAAAGGAAAAAGATAGTTGTATTTAGTTGGAAAACAGGCTTCATTAGTTTTCAAAAAGTGTATTTGAGCTCTGATTACATATGAAACTGACAGCTAATTAGTGCAAATGAAATCTGTAAGCAATCAACCTTTGTTTGCCCATTATTCTGTTGTGAAAATACCATGTTGAAAATCTAGTGACTTTCATATTTTCACCCCCAATATCCTAAAATTTTTACATTACCCTTATTTTGAAAGTGCCTAAATACTTGAAAAGCATCAGATCCCAACTAATCTTGGAAGCTAAGCAAGGTCAGCTCTGGTTATTAGTAGTACTAATCTGGTTTTAATTTTTTTTATTGTTTAATCTTGTTTTAACTTATTTATCTTGTGGATTTTTAATGATGTCCTTTTCAGTTGTCGTAAGCCTCTTTGAGTTCCAATATGGGAAAAAAGGGGATAGGCATAATAGCAAAAGTAATAATAATGATAATACTTCTTGGATGGAAGACTACCAAACGAATACCAGATGGTGTAAGCTATATTTCAGAACTAGCAAAACCTCCTCTGAGTATTCTTTGCCCAAGAAAACCCTATGAAATTCATGGGGCAACATAGTTCAATAGGCAACTTGAAGGCACATACACACATACACTCGTGTGTTGACTTGTGTGAACAAATACCATACATACTGTTTCCCTTGAAGCAATTTGAGTAATATTTTAAATAACCTACAGTATGATCTTGTTTTTAAAACAACAACAAACAACAACATAAATGACACAGCTTTCTTTTCCTTCTAGATTCCCATCTCCAGTGTTTCTTGGAATTGGACAGGTATATTCAACAGTAAAAGTGACTTAATAGTGTATGACCAGATAAGGCATCCAGTTTCAGAAATGTATTTGGTCAATGATTTAGGACTTCATTTAGAGATGAAGAAAGAGTTCTGGGGCTGCCCTTAAAACATAGGGCAGACCAATGGCTGCTTCCTGCGTATTCCTGGTTGCTAATACTCATTTCAAGTACTTCTTCACCCCGAACATAGTTAAACTGTAGAATGTCCCACCACAGAATGTAGTGGTGGCTACCAGCTTGGATGTCTTTAAAGGAATATTGGATTGATTCATGGAGGATGGCACTATCCATCACTATGGATGGATGGATATATTTCTAGTATCAGAAGTAGTATGCTTGTGTGTATTTGTTTCTGGTGAATATAGAGTGGTGATGAAGCAACTGTGCTTGTGTCCTGTTTGCAGCTTCCCATACGCAACTGTGTGAACTGAATCCTGAACTAGATCAGCCCATGGTCTGATCCAACATGGCTTTTCTTATGTCCTAAAGTGTGCTCTAGTCAAAAATTGTGTTACCCTGACTTTCTAATTGTGGAAGAACAGTGGAAATTTAAAGATTTGCTGCACTGGTGAAACCTGCAAACTGGGCTGCTCTTTAGGGTCCTTAAAAAGAAAACTCACTCCTGTGCAGTAGTTTAGCTTTTATGCATCCCAGTTGTATGTTTGGCATAGTATTCTGTTGTTGCATTTATAATCGTTATTTTTTTCTTCACTAGATGGTAACCACTATTCTGATCTTGTATGTTTCAAAATTAAACAAAATTGTTCATTTCCCTGATTTTGACAAGAGTATCCCTAAGAAGGTAAGACAACTGTATAGCTCTTGATTTTACAATATGAATAAACTGAGCCAATCTTTTGTGGTAGATCATAGAATTAAGTCTGTTAACAAGACTTCAGGGTATTTTTGTTGCAAGTTCACATAGAAACCGCAGGAAATATAGCATATGAGTCTGAATGAAGTTCAGAATCTTTGGGAGAAGGCTTTCTCTCAGTTTCTCTCACAGTCATGTTTGATGACAGAAGGATTTCCCTGTGTCCTCTCCTTGACTGTGGAATTCTCTTCTATGGAAGGCTAGGTTGTTCATCATTCTGCTCTGTTTCTGTCAGCTATATTTGTTAATAGTGCTAAACTTTGAGTGTCATCTGTTGCTTCCATGTTAGATCTGTGCTACTTGAAAAACTGGTTCTATTTCAATGAAATGGGGGGTCCTAGCCTTACTGAATGGTATTGCTAGTGATCATTTATTGAGGATAGCTGGGATCTTATCCTTGACTCCTCCTCACTTTCCACTGCTCCTCCTCATCCCTGAATACTAAGCAGTCATGTACTATCTTCATCTTAGCTAACTTATTTTGGGCTTAGTCAGGACCTACTTTGTATATTATACATTGAAGTCTATGTATTTTTTATTACCATCAGCATTAAAAGAATCATAGAGTTGGAAAGGGATCCATAGGTTTTCAAGTCCAACTTGTAGGAATATTTGGTATCTATATTGAGTAGATTACAGCAGGGCTAGCACAATATGAGCTTGTGGTAGAAAGAGGAGAGTCCCCATCATCTTTTTAGATAATTGGTTCCATTGCCGAACCACTACCATCAGGAGGTTCCTTCTGATATTCATTTGAAACCTACCCCCCAGTAAGCTTAAACCTTAAAACCTTTAGGCCTGAGAAGAGCAGAGACCAAACCTGCACATTCCTGTCTGTGACAGCACTTTAGATATTTCAAGAATGCTATCATGTTAATGATCAATTAATGTAAGACCATTATACTTTTTATTGAAGTAACTCAAGGCTTGGAAATGTGATTGACCATGAAAATGCAAACAAAGGTCAAAAGTAGTAATCATTAATAAAGTTTCTGGGGTATATGTGGGTGTATTTATTTTTTCAGTCACCGCTGCACTCTGGTTGTATGAATTAACCTGAACAGATTGTTTCCACTGTAGGGGCAAAACAGTCTCAGTTTGAGTGATACCTTCATTTTATTTCAGCTGTTTCCACTTCCTCTGATTTATATTGGAAATCACATAAGTGGATTATCAAGCACAAGCAAATTAAGGTACAATAAAAGATAGATGACTGCTATACAGTTTTACTTTTTTTATTCTGTAGAAAATAAGACATGTGGAAAAAATGGAGATTAAAGCGTGAGAAGACATAAACTGTGCTACCTGAGTCGTTCTGTGAATTATAGTTCCAAAAGTAACTTTGTCAAGCTCTGAGCTACACGTGAATTGATTCACTGGGTGGAATTGCCAGTAGGCCCGGGTTTGCACTAAAACTGAAAAAGCTGTGACTGGATTTCAAATAATATATTAGCACAGTCCTTGCCTTAGACTGCAAAGCAAAACATAGTTTGTCCTTGTGGTTTTAGTTCCTGTCAAAACTGTGAGAATTGCTTCTGAGTAAATGTAGACATGGTTGTGATGCTTATCCCTGTTGGTCAATTAGGATCTACCAAACAACCCCAGTGGCTCTTCTGATGTTTGTTAAGTTTTAATTTTTTTTTTAAATTCTCACACCCAACTATTCTGTTGACTAATCACCCTTTGGTGTCAGACTGACATTTGGCTGTGGGAAAACTAAGAATTTGGCCCAGCACATTCTCAGTGCTAGTCTAAGCAGAGGATGAAATCACTAATGAAGATGGAATAGTTTGTGACTGACATGACCAGGAATCTCAGTCTCTCTGTCTCTCTTTCAAAACACAGTTTGCCAATGTTTACAGTCCTTAGGAAGTTTACCATTCCTCTTACATTACTACTGGAAGTTGTTATACTTGGGTGAGTATTTGCCTTCCATTTCTGAAATACCACCAGAGTCTATCAGATGAAATAATGTTCTTGTGTTATCTGGTCAGAATGCATGGAAGGGTAGTTCTTGTCCTAGTGCAGTGGTTCTCAGCCTTGGGTCCCAAGATCATATCTCCTAAAACATTTGCCATACTGTTTGAGACATACTTTATTAGAATCTTGCAGTCAAAGAACTGGCTGCTGAGTTAAACTTGGTATGTGAAAGTCACCTCCCAATAGTCTTTACTTGTGCACTGTGGAGAAACTCTACATTGGCCAGCAAACTATGGGACAGTGGTCGATTTAGAAGTATGGGCACTCGTTGTGATAGTTACTGTAGCCACATCACAAAGAGAGACCAAAACTGCAAGCATTTATGTTGATCCATATCAACAAACCAGTTTTAGTAGTTTCCATCTTGGCTCTTTTGTAAAGCTACTGGATCTTACTCACCCATTCAAGACCAAGCCATTCCAAAATACTTCATATGACAAGGGGGATAGTTCCCAATAATATGCTGTTACTGCACCACTTTCAGAATTGGCGAGCAGAAACCTTAGCACTAGCAGAAACCACAGTTGCAATGTGTCTGCTATATGTTTTGGTGGGGGGATTAATATACACATGCACTGGGAAGTTGCTCACCTATGGTATGTTCAGTAATGTGGGCATAAATCCCCTTAAACTCAACAGGCCTTACATGTGAATATAGATGCATAGGATTTCATTGATGGATACAAGGTGCTCACATGCTTCAGTGCACATTTGAAAACATTGCTTCTCTGAACTGTCTCAATGCCATTTGTGCATCTGGAGTTGCTTCCTTCATGGAAGTAGGTAGGATTGTACTTGCAGGTGAGTTAACATGACATGCCCATCACAGTAACTAAGTAACAAGTCTCTTGAAGAATTCCAAGTATTGTCTTTGATTGACCTGTAAATAAAGAAGAATGGGAGTATATGGAATTGTTTTGCACCAAGCAGACTGTGGTTAGTCTAGCCTAGCATTGTATCTCTGGCCCAGCAACTGCTCTCCAGGGTTTCAAATAGGGAACTTTCCCAGCCCCAATTGGAAGTGCTGGGGTTGAACCTGGGACCTTTTCATATGATCTCTCTATGAGTCACACCTTCTCCTAAAGGAAGCCCCTGAATCCTTTAGGGTAACAGATATCATCACTTTGTTCACCTGCAGAAGTTGATCAAGTAAAAGAAACAAGACTTACTATTACATCTCATTCTAGCATAATGTCTTGCAAATGGAAGCCCATCATGGTATAGTGGTTTGAGTGTTGGACTGTGGCTCTGAAGGCAAAGGTTGGAATCCTCACTCAGCCATGGAGACCCACTGAGTGGCTTTGGACAAGTCACACTCTCAGCTTCAGCAGAAGGCAAAGGCACCCCCCCATTCCCCCCACAAAAAACACGATAGATTTGCCTTGGGGTAGCCGTACTTTGGAAATGACTTGAAGGCACACAACAACAACAGTCTTGCAAGCCACCCTCTGACATACATAATCCTAGTTCAGTGGTTCTTAACCTAGGCTCCATGGACCCCCAGGGGGCCACAGTGCCCTCATAGGAGGTCTGCAAAGGCTAGAAGGATGTTCAGCCTGTCTCCTCCCCACAACAGAATGTCCACTTGACAGGAACCAATGCACAAGCAGGCTGGCAAGGCCTGCATCTTGCCTGTCATGTGGCCATTCCACTGCAGGAGGAGATGGGCTAATAGGTGAGCAACAGCAGAGCTGGCAGTCAGCCAGCCAGCTTGGAG
>CAOKZL010003827.1:0-68230 GCA_948472985.1 Iguana delicatissima | reverse complement strand
TCAACACATTCTCACTCTCTGTTCTTTGAAACTGTTTTGTTTTTCCAGTGGTAGAACTGTGATGACAGAACTAATGCCAGTTTCAAACATGCATGGTAGAAACTATCAAATATGCGCAAAACCTAAACAGAATAAATCAAAGCACTATTAAAATAATGAAAAAGCGGAAAACTGGACGCTGATAATATCATAATTACAAGCTACCCAACAGAACTCATAATGTTTCACTTTATTAAAGTTCCATTTATTAAAGTTCCATTTATTAAATTGATTTTTGTACCAATTCTTCTTTTCTCTCACATATACACACCTACCTCAATCTCTCTGAGTTTAGCACGCTTTTCCTCACTCATTTCTGAATACTTGCTTGAAGACTTTGAATCAGACATTTCTTCTCTGATAGGATTGGAGTACATGTGATGCTCTTCTGATTTAGAACTCTGAGTATCTTCCTCATCTTCACTCTCTTCTTCTTGGCTTTAAAATATAAGTTTCCTTAAAATTACTTTCCAAAGAAAGAGCAGCAATATAGACTATTTCCCAATAAAGCTGGGATGATCTTCTGTTGGTCATATTCAGTGCTGGCTTGCAAGTCAAGGTCGATATGCATTTACTCATACTCACTCATAAACACATACTTCCCTACATTTCATTTCACAGAGACGTAAACATTTAAACCTCCCCTTCCTGCTTGCTAAAATCCATGGAATTAAGATGTATAAGAGGGAAGAGAGAGTTATCAATGCCTCTCTCACCCTTCACAATTTCAATTCCAATAAAGTAGTTTGGGAAGATTTAAAACCTTTACATTCCCTATCCCACTGAGACTAAGTAATTTAGTCAGAGACTAAAAGGCTCTACACTCCCTGCCCCAGTGGTACATTCAAGATTGCCAGAAATGTGGCCTTTTTCACACTGCTCAGCCACAAAACCTCCCCTCATGTATTTACGACTTCTGACCTCTCCTCCTTCAACCATTTTTGCATCCAATTCATTCCTATGTGGAGCTTGCACTTAACAAGGTAAGAGATTTCAGAAATGACTTTGCATCCAATTCATTCATATGTGGAACTTGCATTCAATAAGAGGAAGAGAGATTTCAGAATTAATTTCTGGAAAACTGTATACGTATTTAAATTTAAACTTATCCTCATCCCTATACATAGAACTGTTGCTGAAATCAATGAAATTAGTCTTTCATGGACTGTAGAAGTAGCAACAAAAGCTATATAAAATTTGCTATCAATAACACTAAAAACTTGCACATTATTTCATGGGAGGGATGTGCAAGTTCCCACTTACATGAGTGAAGCACAGAAATTTTACACTACCATGCCATGTGTGGAATCATGCTTATTCTTTTATAATAAGCTTCAGTTCAAGTGGCTATTTTTTAAAAAAATCCAAACCCTGCAATTCTTACTTCTGATTTTCCTCCTCTTCTGATTCTTCATGTTGGTCAAACAGTTCCCATTTAGACGTTGTTACCGCTAAGGAAGAAAAAGGAAATTCAGTCTTATACCATAATCAGAACAGTATTTAATGTCTTTTGAATGTCTCAACTATTATTTCATTAACATTTGGGATAAAATGCTAAGTTAAACACTGAACTGAAGAGCTACACTTGGCCTTCCACATTCGCTAGGGTTAGGGACGCAGGACCTGCGCAAAAGTGAAAAATTTGCAAAAAACAAAATTTGTGGGTCTGTGGGAAGGGAGATGAGGCACGGGTGGGGAAAGTGGGCATCCAGGGTCTAAACCAGGGCAGGGGAAAGGAGATGGTTGGCATGGTGGTCCTGTACTTCTCTCTCTTGCCCATCTCCTCCTTTGGGCGTGTGTGGGGCGTGAGTACAGGATTTGTGGTGCTGAGAACCATCTTTGGCTGGCCAGGCAGAGACTGGTAGAGGAAGAGGAGGACCAGAAGTGGGTTTTTAAAGGGCTATGTAGCCTGACTGGAGCCACCAAGAGGGAAGGTTCCCCAAAAAAGAAGCACCTGATGTGGGAAGGCAGGAGTTGCGGAAACTCGCAAATAATCAAATCCATGAATGTCAAACCCGGAAATGCGGAGCACTGACTGTACAATAAAAGAAGTGATGCCATTTAAATATAAACCTAACCTTGTGACTCAAGTGCAGATTCATCCACTGCTTCCCACTTTGAAGGGGCAACTTTGAAAATTGGCTCATTCTTTTTAGACTCTTCAGTAGCATCCACTGTTGAAAATAAGGTTTAAGCAATTATTTAAGTTCCAAAAGTATCTAATTCAGCATAATATATTTTAGTACACTTCCAAAAAAAATTTCAAAAGATGCAATGAACAGGTTGTTTACCTGTAACTGTGGTTCTTCGAGTGGTCATCTGTGCCCTCACACACTAGGAGCTTTCGCGCATGCACGGTACCGTACGGAAAATTCTAGAGCTTAGTAGCTTGGCGGGAATCCCTCCCCCACGCCTCTACTAGGCATGCTCAGCCCGCCGAGCAACGGTCTCCCTTCAGTTCTAAAGTCCACTGATAAGGGACCTGAGAAAGGGGGGACGGCTGGGCAGGTGTGTGTGAGGGCACAGATGACCACTCGAAGAACCACAGTTACAGGTAAGCAACCTGTTCTTCTTCTTCGTGGTCTCTGTGCCTCACACACTAGGAGATTTTGTAGCTTACCAGAAGGACGGTGGGTCAGGTCCTAGAGTACAGAGGCCAACACCGCTCGTCCAAACCGGGCATCTCTCCGGGACCGGCAGTCCAGTCAATAGTGGCACATGAAGGTTGATGGCCTGGACCAGGTCACCAATAGCAATAGCAATAGCAGTTATTTCTATACCGCCTATCAACTAGTGTTATCTAAGCGGTTTACAATGTATTTTAGCTAATTGCCCCCAACAAGCTGGGTACTCATTTTACCGACCTGCGAAAGGATGGAAGGCTGAGTCAACCTTGGAGCCTGGCAGGATCGAACTCACAACCTTGTGGTTGCAGTACTGGCATTTAACCACTGCGCCACCACTCGACAAAGTTCTTGCAGGTCCACACCTCGCAGGAGGGCTGCTGAGGATGCCACAGCTCTGGTGGAGTGGGGCCAAAGCAGGTCTGGTGGAGGCTGCTTGGCCATCTTGTAAGCAAGCAAGATAGTCTGGGCCACCCACTTAGAGAAACTCTGGGTGGACACCTTGTGGCCTCTGCGACGCTGACCATAGCAGACAAGCAGGTGTGGGGTCTGTCTGAAGGTCGCAGCTCGCTGGGTGTAAAAGGCCAAGGCTCGACGGACGTCCAAGGAGTGGAGGGATCGCTCCAGAGGCGTCATCGGATTCGGGTTAAAGGTAGGTAGAATGATGTCCTGGTTAAGGTGGAAGTGGGACACCACCTTACGCAGGAAGGAAATGTCCGGTCGAAGGACTACCTTGTCCTGATGGAACACTAGAAAGGGCTCATCGGCTCGCAGGGTTGTCAGCTCACTGGCCCGCCTGGCAGGGGTGACAGCTACCAGGAAGGCTGTCTTGATGGTGAGGAGCCTGCCATCAGCAGTGGCCAAGGGCTCGAAGAGCGGTCGCATGAGCTGGGAGAGGACCAGGGACAGCGACCAGGGCAGCAGCGGCGGCGATACCGGTAGGTATAGATGTTGAAGCCCCTTCATGAATTGTTTCATGGTGGCATCCCAGAAGAGCGCTGCCGATGGAGAGCCTCAGGGTTGATAGGCCCCGATGGTGGAAAGGCAGACCTTGAAGGAAGGAAATGCGAGTCCCTGCTGTCAGAGGTGGAGCAGGAAGCGGAGCACGGTACCGAGGCCGACAGGCAATACTGGCTCACCTCACGCCTCAGCAAAGGTCACGAACCGCCGCCACTTGTAGGCGTAGTTGCGGCGGGTCAATTCTTTCCTGGCCGCGGCCAAGACATCCTGTATTGCGGGGTTGTCTAGGGTGTTATCCTCCACGTGTGCAGGGCCAGGAGTGGCAGGTCAGGGTGGAGAACGCGACCGTCCGAGTGAGACAGCAGATCGGGTGCTGTCAGTAGCCTGAGAAGTCGTCCTCGAGCGGCTTCGAGCAGGGCCACAAACCAATGCTGTCTCGGCCAGTACGGGGCGACTAGGACGACGTTGGCTCGGTCCACCAGGATCTTGGCGACCACTAGTCCCAGGAGAGGAAACGGCGGGAAGGCGTAGAGGAACCGTCGGTCCACCGGAACTGGAAAGCGTCACCAAGAGAGCTCGGTCCCTGGTTGGCTCTCGAGCAGTACCGGCGGCACTTCGCGTTCAATACGGTGGCGAAGAGGTCGATCATGGGTTCGCCCCAGCAGTGCCGTATCAGACGGAACGCCTCATCCGAGAGGGACCACTTGTGGTGGGAAGAGGTGTCCCTGCTCAGGGTGTCCACCGTAGTGTTCTCCTGACCAGCCAGGTGGACGGCAATCGGATGGACCCAAAGCGACACACACCATTCCCAGAGTTGGAGGGCGATGGTGAGAAGCGTGGTGGAGTGGGTCCCTCTCTGTCTGTTGACATAACAGACGGCTGTCGTGCTGTCTGTCAGGATGAGGACCGTCTGCCCCGTGACCAGGTTGCGGAACGCCCTCAGAGATTTCCTGATGGCAAGGAGCTTGAGAGCGTTGATGTGTAGCTCGGTCTCGTCGCCAGCCCAATGTCCCCGGACTCTGAGGTCATCGCAATGCGCTCTCCACCCAAACAGGGAGGCATCTGTCATGGCCATGAGTCGAGGAGTCGGCTGCCGGAAAGGAATCCCTGACAAGAGATGGCGGTAGGAGAGCCAGCATAGCAGGGAGTGGCATACTTGTGGAGGAAGCCTGAGTCGCAGCCCCTGGTCGTCCCGGAGCGGGTTGAAGGTTCTGACTTACCAGTGTTGCTCTGGCCGAGACCGAGTCCAGGGTCGCTCTGATGAAGTCGAGCACCCTCGCCGGCTCGAGGTGGGACTTCTTCGGATTGACCCGAAGACATAGGCGGGTCAAAAGTGACGAAGTCCAGTGGATGTCCGAATACAGCTTGTTCTTGCAGGACGCGACCAACAGCCAATCGTTGAGGTACGGGAAGATGGTGATGCCCTTTGTCTGCAGACAGGAAACGACAAGGGCCATGCACTTCGTGAAGACCTTCGGTGCGGTGGAGAGGTCAAACGGCAGCACCTGGCACTGGTAGCAGGTGCCGTCGATCGTGAACCAGAGGTATCTTTTGTGCTGCGGACGGATGGAAATGTGAAAATAGGTCAATGGATGCGAACCAGTCTCCCTGACGAAGGAAGGGGAGGATCGTCAACAGCATGACCATTTTGAACCTTTTGGGGCAGATGTATTAATTCACCCCTCTGAGGTCCAAAATGGGTAACAAGATCCCGTCCGACTTCAGTCCGGTGAAGTACCGGGAGAAGAAGCCGGTGGTAGAGGCCGAGGGCTGGACTTCTTCGATCGCTCCCGCCTGCAGGAGGGAGTGGATCTCTTCCAGTAGCGCCAGGTTGGCCTGGGTGGAATAGAAAACGCCTCACGGTGGAATACTTGACAACTTGATGGAATAACCAAGACGGACGATGGTGAGAGCCCAAGAGTCCGTGGTGACTGAGCGCCATTCGGCGAGGTGTTTGGCCAGGCTGGGATGATCTTTGAGGGCTGCTGGCAGGTGGAATGTCGGCTGTGGAGGCATCCTGCGCATCCCATCAAAAGGGGGACTTGGTTCCCGACGACGACTTTTTAGATGAAGTCTGGCAGCTTCACTGAAGTCGCCATGAAGAGGACGCAGTAGAAGTCCTCGACGGTGCCAACCGAGGCGAGCGCGCTGGAAGCTCGACGAGGATGATCATCGCCAAGCAGGTCGGGTGCCGAAACCGCGGTGGGACTGTTGAGGCTGACGGATCCCCATCTTCTTAGCCGTTAGCCAGGCCTTGACGATGTGGTCCATGGGTTCATCAGTCGAAGCATTGAAGAGTCCCTTGCCATCGAAGGGCAGATCTTCAATGCACTTTCGGGTGTCCTCCTGCAGTCCCGAGGAACGTAGCCAAGTGTAACATCGCAAGGCTATGGAACCAACCATGACACACGCAGCGACCTCGACGGAGTGCCTGGAGGAGAGGATCTGCTGGTTCGCGAGCGCCACTGCCTCGTTGTAGAACTGGTTGGTGCTCGCTCTGCTCTCTTCCGGGACAGTGGACAAGAGAAGATGGAACTTGTCCAGCAGGCTCTGGAGGTACGCCACCAGACATGCCTGGGTATTCGCCACCCTCGCTATCAGGGAGGAGGCCGAGTAGAATCTCCTCCCAAAGGTGTCGAGCTGGCGTCCCTCTCTGTCAGGCGGAGTCGTGTGAGACCTGGTCCCTCCCTTGGTTTGGGCGGACTCAACAACTACTGAGTTGGGCTGAGGATGATTAAACAAGAACTCGGCGTCCTCCCTCTTGGTCCTGTAAAGGTGTTCGAACCAGTGTGGTATCGGCTGGGTGGAGTCCGGCTAGGCCCACAGATGTTTAAGGGCCTCCATTAGGGCGGGCAGGAATGGGACTGGAGCTGTCGATGGCGGACGGGTGTCCATGTAGTGGAAGACGGGGTCCTGCACTGCCGGGGCCAGTTCCGCCACCTTGAGGCCCAGAGCCGCTGACATCTGGAGGAGGATGTCCGAGAACTGCCTCACATTCTCAGGCGCCGACTCTGGTGCTGGGTCCCCGAAGGCCAGGGGTGGTGACTTGTGAGACTCCGGTGTCGACTCCTTGGAGTCTGAGTCAGACTCGTAATCTTGGGACAACACCATCAAGGAACGATCCGGCGACAGCTGAGGCAATGGTTGTTGTGACGGTACCAATAGAGTAACCGTCGGAGCAGCGACAGTAGTATGCTTGGCTGGAGGAGGCTTTGAACCCGATGGGTGAGAGGGCGCGGCCCTTGTTGGGGGAATCACTGCGGGGACCGGGTGTTGTACAGCCTGAGTGACCATGGCAACAGCGGTCGAGGTCTGTGCCTGGATAGCCTCTGACGTCGGGCGGGACACCGTAGATGTTACCTGTGGAGGTGGCGAGACAGCCCGATAGTGGGGCGTGCATTCACGGGATCGACGGTATGATGACCGTCGAGGCGAGCGCGATGGAGAGCGCTCACGCCGCGAGCAGTAGTCCCCATGTGACGGCGAGCGGGAGCACTGATAAGGCGACAATTGCTTCACATCGGGGTGATAGCGGTCTCGATATGAAGGTGAGTATGACCTGTAAGACGGCGGGAGCTCCCTCCAGGCATCCTCTTGCCCGTATCTCACAGCGTAAGACGCCAAAGAGTAGGGCGAATCCCGGGGAGGCACCGACCACCCGCAGTCGGCTTCTTGATGGCGCGGAGAAAGTTGTCTCACCCTGTGCTCCGGGTAGTCATCGCATTCCATTCTTTCAGGGTAGGTCTCCCAATGGTATGGGGATGGCTGCCTGACCCATCACTCCGGAACTGGAGAGGCGCTTCTACCAACAGATCCTCGAGATGGGAGCGAGGTCTGGCGCGTTGCTGGAGCATCCTCCGGACGGGCCAGGCAGAGGGATCGCGGCCATAAGCTCAGGTGGTTCGAGTTGTGTCGCCGAGCCAGCGGTCTTGTCGACGTCAGAAACCTCCAAGATCTCCTGGGGTTCCGATTCCTCCTTTGGGTCGACGTGGAGTTGAGTCGGAGGAGGAGTAGGAGGAGCCGGTCTAGCCAGAGAGCTGCGCTTCTCCCTCTTCTTCTTCTTCTCCTTTTCGGTCTCCGAGGTTGCAGGATGCTTATGTTGGGCCGCCGTAAGCGTCTTCGCCAGCTTGGCACCCTGCGAGCCCGCAGAGGCCTCCCTCGATGATGAAGTCGACAGGGCCGATGAGAGCTTAGGGATCCTTGGTAACGAAGAGGCCTATGGGACGGTACCGAGCCCGGAATAACCGGATCGGCAGCCGACGAGTCCGATGGAAGCATGGTCGCAGGGCGGCTCAAGGAAGGTTTTGACATCCTCGGGACGGATGGAATCAGGTCTTGTGATGTCAAAGACTGCTCCCAGCAGAAAGACTTGAGGCACGTGAGACGGTTCCTGAGAGTCTGAGATATGAACTCCCTGCAGATTGGGCAGGCACGGGTGTTCTGAGCCTCACCCAAACACAGGAGACACTGGCTGTGTCCGTCTGAAAGGGTGACTTTGCGACCACACTTTTCACAAGGCTTGAACAAAGCCAACATAGAAGTTAGGAGAGTGAGGAGAAGGGAAAAAACGACGAGACGAAGACAAACGACGAAGGGGGGGGTTAGCAGGTCGGGTAGAAGTTCCAGGAAAACAGGAACAGAGCACCGAGAGAACAAGACCAGTCCAAAATCCGAAGCCAAAAACCGTAATCCAAATCCGAAGTCGAAAGCCAGAAAGATTTGCCAGAAAAAATGACAAGAGAAAACAGCACCAAGCTCAGAACCTCCGTACGCGATGGCGGACGAGAAAGAACTGAAGGGAGACTGTTGCTCAGCAGGCTGAGCATGCCCAGTAGAGGCATGGGGGAGGGGTTCCCGCCAAGCTACTAAGCCCTAGAATTTTCCGTACGGTACCGCGCATGCGCGAAAGCTCCTAGTGTGTGTGGCACAGAGACCACGAAGAAGAACTTTAGCATACTTTCCTGTGAAAAAAGCTGAAATGTAGAGAAAAGCCGATACTATTTTAATCAGAAAAAAAGTCCCCCTAAATTAAAATTGCCACCCTGAGCACATTAAGAAAAGTCACATAGAAGAGCCTTCCTAGCCTCATTCAATTTGTGAATTATAGGTAGCAGATTCACTCCACAAAAACAAAATGAAAGAACTTCAAAGTAAACTTATTTTCAGAAAGAAGGCCAGTCAGGTTTCTATTAAACACAAGCAGGGATTATAATTTGGGAAGACTATCAACTATCCTTCTATCTGAATATACTCTAAATCCCAAAACTAGGACACAAATGGCATTAAAGCCCTGATCCAAAGCTCTGCAGGACCTGAGTTTTCATCACATTAGAGTTACTCAGTGAAGGAAGAATCACTGGATCAGATTTTTAAAAATTTTTGATCCCAGAACAATTTAGGGCATATTCAATATAAGCATTACTAAAGTGTTTATGATGATTATGAACTAGCAATATAAAAATACAGGTCTTGCTTCTATAAAATTGCACATAGAGAGACTAGTAACAACGAAGAGACATCACATTTTCTGCATTTCTGAAGAAGCCATATTTCTAATTGAAATGTATTTTTGTCAAATAATGAATAATACATGGTGCATCTATTTGCATACTAAATGCAAACTGTACAGTAGGATTCTAAATATACACTAAATTAAGGTATGTCTTACAAGGTACACCATCAAGGTCATCATCAAGCGACTTAATAGGAACTCCATCGAGGTCATCAATGGGAGCAACATCAATAGGAATCCCATCCACATCTTCCAGAGGAGCACCATCAAGTTCTTCCTCAATAATGGGAGCTCCATCAAGATCATCAGGTACTTCCTGTAAACAAACCATACATGTTGAGATTTCTTTATATTCTCAGTTCTTTCCTAGTTTAGCATTTCATTTCACATACTTTTTTCAGCATGGTGTTACTCATTCACACAAACGTCCACAAACTTATCTACTGATGCTGGCCAATTAAGAAATCTAGCAATTCCACATGAGTAAGAAAGTAAAGGCTTTTTAGCACCCTAATACACAATATGCACTGGCATCTATGCCTGATTTCCACATCATTCGACCTCAAAAAAGGAGATGGTATTTCACACTATCTTGTTTATAGCACTCCATGTATGTCAGTATCAAAGTTATGTTATACATGTAGTGCTGTGTGAATGTATCCCCATGCACAAAAATTTGCTGTATTCATGGATACATGAACAAGTTAACATGAAGTACGTCAAGCAACTGAACATTCACAATTGATTTGAAGATGCCAGAAACTACTCCCTGGCAACAAACTTAAAACATTTTTCTCAGGTTCTGCAAGGAGGCAAAGAGTTTCTTTCCTGCCAGGAAAATATATAACAATGCTTGCACGTGCTGCACACTTTCCTCTAGTTCAGTATGGCCCACAGATGACAAATACTTGGGTCTCACAAATGTTTGAAGCAAATTCCAAATACTTGAAACAAGTACCCTTATATTAAAAAATGCCTTTTATTCCAACTGAAGCCACACAACATGGAAGAGATGAGAAGCAGCTCTTTGACATTCAGATACTTTAAAATTCTCTCTCCTTCTCACTCACACACACCTGAATACTGATAAAGAGGCAATGCACGTGCTTCAGGTTCCAAGTAATTTCCAATACGTAACTGGTAAATGAGCTAGTTCAAAGGCAAAGGTATGGACAATGTTAACATTCATATTAGGAAAAAAAAAACTGTTTATGCAACCTCACATTAAAGGGTAGTTTCATCTGGGAAGCAAATGAGCCCTTATATCCTAAAGTGCTGGTATAGCTGATGCCGTATTTTTTTTCCTTACCTCTAAGGCCTGAGGTTCTCCTGTTTGCTTCCACATCAATAGTATCAATAATTGTCTCATCTCACACTTACCTCTGTTTCCTTTTCTTCAATAATATTTACAAGCCCCAAGAAAATATTCTGCAGTTTGATCAAAAATGGTTCTGGATAAATCGCCCAGTCTTCCCATGCTCTGAAGCATGTCATTACCCGTTGCTAAAAGTAGTAAACAATGCTAGTCATTTGTATTGAGAAGAACTTTAACAACAGAATACAAAGTGTGAGGCTATACATATATTAAGTACTGTGCTCTTCAGAGACTATTTATATAGGCTTTTACTGGGTTTGTTAACTTCTGGCGTAAAACCACTGCAACTAATAGAACCCACAGACTATAACAGAAATTGAATGTAGATTGGACTATTCGTATTTTCTCAAAGCAAGGTAAATAGAACATTTATTTTGCTTTAAGAAATCCTCTAACAACTTTAATTCAGCTTAATACAGAAAGTAACTCATAAGACATGCTTTGTAAACTTTGAAATTTCAAATGATAGAGAAAGGGGATAGAACAAATTTGATGTTGGAAATGTGAGAAATCAAGTAGACTTGAATTTGAAAGACCCATGCCTCATATGATAGCATATCATAACTACGCTCAGAGACTTTTTAACTTAAGGGTAGAGTATAACCATTTTAAATAAATAAATAAGTGACTATGAAAATACTACAGACCAACTTAATATATAACTCATATGGGCAGACTGCTTCTTCAAATGGTTAGCAATTCCATTCCTACTATAACGAGGGGTGAGTAAAGTATGGCCTGTGCAGCCCAAGTGAGTCTTAAAACACCAAAGTGTGGCCCCTGAATCTCTCCACACCCTCCCAAAACTTGTTCAAAAATTTTTGTGCTGATTTTCAGACAGTTTTCACCCCAAAACAAGCCCAAAATACCTCAAAACATAATGGATATTTTACCTCTCTCTGAGCCCTCCAATCCCTCCCCAAACCACTAAAAAGACAAATAAAGAAAACAAAAGGTTGCAAATCTGCCCCCAGGGTGGTCAGAAGTGACTCTACACTACTCTCAAGAATGCTAAAATGTAACAGTACAACCCGTTATAGTGGCATGGAGGTGAGGGGACAGCCCTATCCTTGCTGTAGTTGTCTTCTGTTTGAAAGCAAGGTCTCAACTCTAGTTGTAATTCGAAAGCACTGTATATGCAACAGCTTTTTAGTTTTCTTCATTTTGCTGGAGCCATTCAACTGTCTTCTCAAATCCATTAATGTTTGCTCTATTAAGTCCAAATCCCTAAGCTAACTTACTTGACAGTAAGCTGCACTGAACTGAACAAGACATACTTCTGAGCTGGCATGTACAGAACTGCCTTGTAAGTCCAAGCATGTTCTGCTGGAGAGTTTTACACTTTACAGTCCAACTTCCCTCTTGGGGCCTTCTCATTTCTGGTTGCTGTTGTGTGCCTTCAGATTGCTTCCAACTTATGGCAACCCTAAGGCAACTCCATCATAGGGTTTTATGGGGACTGAGAGTGTGCGACATGCACAAGGTGGGTTTCTGTGGCCAAGCATGGAATCAAATCCTGGTCTCCAGAGTCATAGTACAACATTCAGCCACTACATCACCCTGTCTCTTCTCACATGTAGTACTTCCTTATAAAAATCTCTCTGGGATTGACATAAATATATTTTGGCACCTGACAATGTATCTTCCAGGAGTTCTAATAGCAATATATTTTACTTTGCTGTTTCTCATTCCTTTGCTTTATATTAAATATTTCTTATTTTATATCTTTCATGGGAACCATCCTGGAAATGTTTATTGAAGGACAGTAAAAAGGAGGGCTTTAACATATACAGTAGAGCCTCGATTATCCGACATAAACGGACGGGCTGATAGTTGGATAGCCGAAAATGTCGGATAACCCGGAAGGCTATCCTTGCCTGTCGCGGTCACCATGTTTGGGGGCATGTTTGGGGCATGTCTGGGGGCGCGCGGAAATACCTACAGCCACGCCCCCAAGCAGCTGCGACGTCAGATAATCTGGAATGTCGGATGACCGAAGGGACGGATAATCGAGACTCTACTGTATGTATGTATGTGTGTGTGTGTATATATATATATATATGAATTCTTTTCCCTAATGACCTGTCAATAACACACACACACAGAATCACATACCTTAAAGTTTTCAGACTGCAGATGACCTTGTATTGTCCGGTAGGTAGCATTCAGATCAGAAAATATCTGACATAGTTTTGTCTCAAAACTGAAAAGACAGTTTTCATATATTAGACTTGCAGGAACAAGTGCAACCCAGTGTACATCACATATTTTATACTAGAGCTGCAAAAACATGTCACCAATTTTCCAGTCATCCACTAAGCCTATGGGGAGAATGCCTGAAATCAGCTCTCTGAATAAATCTTTTAAGACTGTCAAATTGTCACTAAAAATGAGAAAATGTACTACTGTATTTTAGAAACATGGGCTATAACTCTAATAAATAAATAATACAAACACACACACACCTTCACATGCACACAGAACAAGAATAAGCTGTAGTTCTTTAACTGTCCTTGACCATACGCTGTGGAGGACAGTTACACAGCTTAGGCTGACCAGAGGAAGCAGAAATACTTTTTCTGTCATTGTGCAGTAAATATATTTCAGTGATTATGGTGGCTCCTGCAGACTAATAGCTTCTGCTGCTGTTTTTATTGTTACTGTTTTTTATCATCATCATCACCACCACCACCACCACTACTACTATTATGTTTACTGGTGGCTTTATTTATATGCCACCTCGTTCCAAAAATTAGGAGTCAAGACAGTTTACAAATTAAAATAAAGTTAAAACCTACAAAAGATAAACATTAAAAAGGAATTAAAATATTGACAGACTAAAAGCAATTTAAAACAAACAAAATAATAAGAAGTGTTTTTTTAAAAAAAAGCACAGTTTAAAAAGTTCAGCATCCTTTTAAAACACCATTCTTTTAATTCTGAAAAGCCTGTTGCAATAAAAAAGTATTTGCCTGCCAAGCAAATGGCAGCAAGGAAGGGGCCACTCTAGTTTTCTAGGAAGAGAGTTCTAGGGCCCAGGAATAGCCATCAAGAAGGTTCTGTCTCATGTCCCCACCAACTGTTCCTGTGAACATAAGTGAGGCTGAGAAGGGTGTCAGGGCTCAGAAAGAGTCCTACAGGAACATACAGCCTTTCAAGTAGTATATGTAATACTTAGGTCTTAAAATATTATTTCCTTCTTTTGAAAGAGTTTAAATAAACTTTGATACTTACAATTTCCTGTAATACGAAGCATTGGCAACTTTTGCAGATGAATTGTACAGCACATCAGAAACCAAATATAATCTTGCGATCTGCAAAGATTATGGAACTAAGGTTACCAATTTTAGTCTGCTTTACAAGGAACTACCACCTTATGCCATTATCACAGATTCAAGTCCATGCAGCGTCAGCAGATATTGCCATTGTAAAGAAGCAAAGAGCACCAATAGAAAAAGTAAACATACTGATCGGGACATTTTTTCTGTGTCACAAATACTTTTTGTTCACAGAAATAGATTACACATTATGTGGCTGAAATCTGGGACAGTGTTTACAACTTTGCAAGAGACAGAACAGAATGCTTATACTAGAAGTCTAATTTTTATGTGGTTCCTGCAACAAACATAACTTGAGCAGAGGACTAAATTGTCCCTTTGTAGTGAAAGAGGATTAATTTAATGCCAGTGTCAATCAACAATGTGAAAAGTTATAAATTTTATAAAGCATACAGAAACCAGTGAAGAGATCAATCATACCTTTTTGGGAAGTGGAGTTTTCAAGATGGATAGTGACTCAGCAATGCAGTCTACAATTTCTTCAGCAGCTTCAGCATTATTAAGACAGAAAACCATTGCATCTCCAATATCATTCTTACGCGGTGTTAACCCACGCAGGATTTCCTCTAATTTGTCCCTCTGTCTAAAATTCCAGTTTCAAATTTTTAGAAAACTTAGCAATACTTTTTCTGCATATCTATAAGTGAGCCTTATTGCACATTATAATTTAGGAGTAAAATAATCTAGAGCATTTGGCAATATATTTTCACATTTTATGGAAACATGCTAAAATTGACATTTTTCTTCAACGTTATGCAACATGTGGCAAAGAAGGATCCTTAGAAATGCATTATTTAGTAGAAACATTAGTTTAAGTGGCTTTCCAAAAAGAAAAACAAATAAAAAGAGATGACTAGCTCTTCATACACTGGAATTCCTGTATTAGCTCCTTTCTAACCACAGTGGAAGATCACAGATAGGCTAGTAAAGGTCTAGGGGAAAAATGTGATATCGGGCTCTTCAAAGATGCTTACTCCTCCTTAAGTGCACCCTTCTTGCTAGGCTCCTCTACAAAGGCTTCAGGCTCTTGCTCTTCTGACATCCCATGGAGATAAGGATTTAAAGGAGGTGGTCTCCAAAATGAGCCATTTTTAAACATACGGAAGTCTTCAGTTCTCCATTTGGTTGGAGCATCACCCTAACCACCAAAAACAAAACAGGGTTAAAAGAAATAATGGACATGCCCTCCAGAAAGAGAAGAGAACAGGGAAGGGCTACAGCTTGAGGAAGAGAATGAAGTAGTGATTTCCCCCTTCCCGAGCGTACGCAGCGCAACCCCCAATACTGTTCTGCAGAAGTGGGAGAACTGGCAGTTGGGGCTGCAACAGGCAGGAACTGGCAGAAATCATGCCTTCATCCTACATCACTGAGCACAGTGTAACAGCCTCACAGGAAGAACTATGCTGTAACTCCCCTCTCACCACATGACTCACTGTGTCATTGCATTCAATGCCTGGTAGAGAGGAGAAGGATCAGGGCAAGTGAAGACTATGTCCCCACAGTGAGACACAAACTGATTAAATATTCTGCTGCTATCCACCGTGGCCTTCCAGAGGTCTCCTAGGATGATATCATTCTGTGTCTGCCCATGGGGACACAAACAGATGTTTCTCTGAGCCCCCTTGAATGGTCATGGATGAGAGATTATCACCATGAAACAGAGAGTCCTGCAGCCAGGGGGAAGGGGAATGCCCATCTTCATAATGACCAAAAAGACATACACAGGCATTATGTTGGACTTATGCTTGCATATGTGACTAACAGGATATGAGCCAAAATATTTTAATGTACATAAAATTAGAAATGGCTACTAAAATATTTCTCACCTGTAGAATTGAATAAAGCTTCCACCTATAATACACATGGGCTGGAGTCTGATTCTCAAACAAAAACCTAAAGAAAAGGCAAAGTATGGAATCAAAATATTAATGCAAGAAAAGACAGCACCTTAGATCTGCTACCAAAAACATCCATGTTAGAAGCTTCTCTATCCAATCAAATTGCAGTAAGATCCAGTTCTCATGTCCAACTAAAGATGCAAGTAAACCTAGGTATGGACTGTATCACTTTAAATTACCACTAAATGCTCACATGAGGAAATATTCATCTGTTTAAAAAAGAAGAAGAAAGAAAAATGCCTTAAAAACAGAAAATTTATACTCTTAGTAAAATGCTAACCTAGAACTCCCTACTACAGTATCTAGTTTTCAATTTCTGAGGGTTCTATTTTAGCATAGAAACTACCAGTTATGTAAGAGACTGTGTGCAGTCTGCTTCTATCTTATCTGCTGTTTTGTGAAAACTGTATCTCATTTAATATATCATTTTATACCACATACATCATTTCATACCAACACCTTAGATGAAATACATACATGTAATACTGAACAGAACTAGCGAAACAGAAATAACCACCTGAACATTGGATTGTTGATTTCTCTATTCATAATCATGGCTTCAAACATAGGTCCTTCACGCACCACAAATTCTATCATTCGATGTATCAATGCAAGCAAATTCCTACAACAACAACACAGTTAAAGAAAAATTGATTCAGACCTAACACTACAGAAACTTAACTCCACCTAAGATATTAATAAATGAAGATTATTTTTGTTGTACAATTAGAAAAATTTAAATAATTTTGGAGCAGTGTTCTAACCATTAGAGAGGGTGAAGATTAAACTAATGAATGGGCCTGAGAAAACTCTATGGCCACATGATATACATTTCCAATAAAAAACATAATTAGTTCATTTTATTTAAGGCAAATGAAATGCTATATAAATTGTATATTAACAATTTCCAAACTAAATGAACTTGTGCTCAAAATTTAACATTAAAATATTTTGTAAAAATTTAAAAGTTGGCAAAAAAATCCAACCCTGATGCACAGCTGTGTATTCACAGATGAGCAATCAAAATGCAATGGGGCAAACAGGAAGCAATCAAAGCAGCAGCACTGCAAACTGCTGACTATATAAGGTCCTGATCATAATCAATTCCTTGAATGGGAAACCAGTGGGCACTCTATTTGGGAGACTAAAAATAATTATACTTTTAAATAAATACAGCACTAGGAAGAGCATTTTCCCCAGACGAATATTTAAAACTAATAAAAAGGAAGTTGTCATTAGTGACAACACTCCATTTAATTATAATTTATGATCCACAAGTTACGATTCCTATACATAGTCACACTTCTTTAGTCAATACAGTAAAAGAATCAACATTTCACAAGTAAGCATTTCAAAGATCTAAATCTACTAGTAAGAAACTTCAAAAATCAAATACTATGATATAACTGTGATTTGTTCTTATTTAAAAACTTCTCACATTTTCAATAAATTGACTTGCATTAACTTAAGGAAGTGAACAGATAAAGTTTCCCATCCCCATCTGCAATCCCCTCCAGCAGCCACGTGCAGCCCCCAGAGGTCTTTGTGGAGGGCCCTCCTGAACAATGTGGGACAGGGCAGAAGTGGTATTGGGAGAGGAGGAAATCAGCCAAAATTGGGCTAGCCAAACTCCCCTTCCCACAACAGACCCCTGAACTCCACCCACGCTGTTCTCAAGGACTCCCTAAACCTCCAAAGATCTTTCGGAGGTGATGGTAGAGGGTAGGAGGGAATAGGAACTTTCCTTCTGTGAATTTCCTTTAATTAACTTATTTTAGGAAGCAAGCCATTTACACCCCGATCCAGAGAAGCCCAAACAGAAGATTCATACAAAATGAGCCTGTTTTTTTTAAAGAAACTTAGCTGAACAGCAATATTTTATACTCCCTTAAAAACTGCAGTTTATGCTTTCCAGAAGTCAAACAGAAATCTACAACGCTATACAGAAAAAATGCTAAATAAAATGTTTTTTAAACCCATGGTGCATGTGTCCTCTTATCTATACAAAAAGGGGTCTCGGTGGATTGGGGTGTTCAGCTGTATATCAAAACTGAACTTCACAATATGCAACAGGTGCCAGAATAACAGCAGTCCATTTCCCCTCCAGTGCTCTGCCACACTCAAAAGGCTGAGCAAGAATTACGTTGCAGCATTTTAAAACTGCAGTTGCTTTAATGTTATATACCCAGCTTACACTTTTTTATGAATTTTCTATGAACACAATAATTCACTTCAGAACTTTATATTAACTATTTGCAGGCAAAGTAGATGTGTTATCTGATAAAGTAGACAAATACTAAAAGGAAAACATCTTCCTACCCTACTGAACAATATGACTATTCCTACACATCTGAAGCAAGCTATAACTACTACAAGCACCCTAGAAAAAGCAAACTTAGCTCAGTCCTTAATAATTTTCCAGAAGTACTGCTCAAAATATTCCAGATAATTCAATAATCATTTTATTCACTGCAGCATTCTAGAAGTAGAAATAACATTTGAACACACACAAACTGTATTTGAGAATACCAAAGCAAATCATGTATTTCTCATTTTGACATTTAAAGCCTCTCATGACCCCAAACACCAGCACTTGAAAGATCAGCTCTTCCCATATATTGCTACCTACAACTCAAAACCATCAAAGGCCCTTCTGCCAAGAAAAGTACAGTAAAGTACTAGACCTTTTCAGCAGTGGCATGCCAGTTGCCACAACTGCCCTTCCTAGAAAAACCCACCTTAGAGCTACTTTAAAGTCCTACTGGGGCTAAGGATCTTATCTTCCCAAACCATTTAAAGAATTTCATTTAACCATTCATTATTCCTTTAGCTAATTATTTAGTCTAAAGAGTTTACATTTAAAGTAGAGTTAAGGTTCTAGTATCTACTGAGGAGGTTGTTTCTTTGTTTTAATACTCTTAACCAATGCTTATTTAATGCTGCAATTTATTTTACTGCAAGTTTACTGTATTGTTCTATGTCACTTGCTGTTTTTATTTTTCAAGCTGGCCAGGTATTGATTGCATTGACAACCTATCAATAATTCAGACAAATGTAAAAGTGCCTACTAAGAGCCAGCATGGTATAATGATCTAAATGCTGGACTAACACTTTGGGAAACCAGGGTTTGAACTCCCATTTGGCCATGGAAACCCCACTGGCAAACCGCCTCTGAACAATTCCAGCCAAGAAAACCCCCTGATAAGTTCACCTTAGTTCACTGCAAGTCAAAAATGACATGAAGGTGAACAAAAAAAGCACCTAACATAATTAAAGTCAAAGATTTGAGTCTTTGACTTAAGCACCACTTTGTTTGATTTCTTTTTTTTTAAAGTTCACTAAGGTTGCAATACTAAACATACTTAAACCCAGTATGATTTACACTGAGTTTACTTACTGTGTTGTGTTTTTTCTAAATGAGGGAGGTACTGCTTACTGCACAACTTTCTGATAGGTAAAACTTTGCCCAAAATCTCACTTTTTATCCCATTTCTCACTTTTTAATCCACTTCTCCCACTGGAGATGAGAAAGCCCATTAGGCTAACAACTGCTTGTGGACAATTAAAAATTTAGCAAGATTTCTTCATATCTTGCAATAGGGGCAAACATTTTTAATTTAGCAGTATTTTCAAATAACAGTTACTGATATGTTGCTACTTTTACTTATAGACTCTTAAAATGCTGCAGTGAGTAAAACCAGAATACAGCTTTCTGCTATATGAAGCAACAACACTACTTCCAGTTTCAACAAAAATCTTACTAAAGATTTTTTAACATGTTCTACTGGACCACCTAAACTCTCCCCAATCAGTAGAATTATTCAACACTAGACACTGTAACCTCTCTATGTTACTACTGTATATACCAATGAAAAGATGTCTGCTCTATCTTGAAAACTCATACACTTGCTACAAAAGTATTCTGAATGTTCATGACAAAAACAATGCATTATGAAAGTACGGTAGTTTAAAAATCTCAAACATTTAGTTGGCCAACAAAAAAGTCTTTCAGTTATAACAAAACCACATTAATTGGAGCTGATCGTACCAAAGTCTGGTCAAAAACTGTATACTTTCCCAATCCATCCCATGATGTTTTCCTGGTCCCCCGCTGCCGCAGACAGTTCAGCTGGTGTTGCTCACCAAGGCCAATGTCAAAGAGAATTTGGAATTCTTTGGTGCTCATTTATTTTAAACAAGTGCTTAGGTTGCCATGTCTGAGAAGAGTATTAAGCTTGGCTGAGCAAGGGTATACCTAGTATTTACACTGCTCTATCCCTACATTATATTAATTCTAAACTGCATCATCTATACTAGAAGACTAGGCTACGTAGCCATCTGCTCTGTTTCCATCTTTGCAGGAAATTAAAGAGTAGTAATCTGGAGAACAGGAATGAGTAATGTCACCAGCTTCAAACAATCGTTACAGAAATAACATCTTTTATCCTACTCTCAATAATTTCAAGTCTGACAGAGACTGACATTTGAAACCTTCCATGAAACTTCCAAAAAGCAAAAATGCTGTGTTTCTGATCATCTGAGTACTTAAGAACTATGAATACCCCCAGTCTATGTTAAATAGTGAGGCAGTATCACTACCATCCCATTAAAGACACTGAATTGTAGGCAAGCTGAATGCTGTTCAGAATTTTACAGAAATATATAAGCCTTTGTGTGCACATGCTAAAACTGTAATTTAATCCATTTAATTCTTCATTTGACCTAAAATACTTGACAGTCAAGTAACATACAGCTTGTAATGTAGACAACAAACTCCAAAATTCTCAATTCAGAACTAGAATATATAAATCAACCATTGCTCAGTCAAGCCTAAGCTCTTCCTCAACATCACAATTTCTGTAAAATTCCAAAGGGGATATTTGCTATATTTAGAGCAGTAATAATAAAGAAAAACATGTACCTTTCTGTTGGGATAACCACTTTGACTATGGCTTGCGACAGAGTCTGTATATGAAGTCACATCAGATAATAAACATAGAATATGTGAGTATTGTTAACAAGTAACAAGCAAAAAAAATACATATGCATTGAAAATACTACACATCTATCACAAGTTTTGCAGGCAATCTCTGTTGCGAAGTTATACACTACGCAATTACATAAAGAGCAAATGGCTGTGTGCACTGAACTACAAAAGGTTCACTAACTGCAAATTATTAAAAGCATTCCTTTGAAATGTCCAAAGGAAGAATGCACATCAATGCACTAAAGAGGTACTATGCTAATAACAACACCCTCAATCCAGAGGGGCAGGCAGAAAGACCTGTGTGTAGAAAAGGACCTTACTTATTGAATAGTAGTTCCCTCTACTGCACCAAATAGCTGTTTTCAAATTATCTCTTTGAGTTTTGAAACAGCTCCCCAATACAGCATCAAAAAGGTGCTTACAAAAACTAAAACCCCAGATGAACCCACTGCATGCATGATAAAGGAAGGGGCTTGCCGTATGAAGGCCAGTGCCAGGGACAAATGTATTCTTCTATTTATTTATTTCGATCCTGAACAAGCCAACATTTGTGATTGCTAAATCACGCTTAAGTGATTGGGCTGTGCCTCTACCCACCACATCCTCCCTTCTGGAGACCAAATTCTCCCAGCCTGCACCATGGTTTTAACTACAGTTAAGCACTGCAAATGTACTAACACTGAATGCAGTTAAACCCAAGCAGTGCTCTCCTCTGAACCAGGATTTGAATCTGACATAGGCTCCTGGTTTCAGAATCTGATTAGGGAGGGCACCCTCTGTAGCTTTAAAAACAATTAATATGTATGTCGACACAGTGCTTAACCATGGTTACAGCCAGTAGTGGTAATCTGAACTCCAAAAAGGGAAGGAGGAGGGAGTATGTGTACAAACCTGTAGCCTGCTTCTGATTCAATCAGGAGTGTCATATTTACACTGGTTCTCAGTTCCTATGTCTTGCAACCCTCTGTCATTTGTGTCTGAGATACTTACCATTTACTGGCCTGCTAACTAATATCCTTTCAAACAGCCTAACATTCTGACAGCTATCCTCAACTACTAACTGAATGTCTGAAATAACTTTCTGTATAGAAATTATTTGTGAGTTCATTCTAGTGTTAATTTATCTGCCTGCATTTAAAATGTAACATATAAAATGAAATAATTTAGTTATTGCAAATCTGGCAGCTAACAAAAGGGGGACATAGGAGAAAAAAAACCAGGGAGCGTGGAGGGGGAAAACACATGGTGGCCAGATTATAAAGTCCAATAAAAACAAGGCCCATTTCTGTGGCCTAACCACACCAAGGTAATACCTCAGGAAAAAAGCTCCTTAAACTAAGGCAGGGAATAATTTAGTTTCTCTACGAACTGGGTAACTATATGACAATTTAGAAGGCTATCCACAGATTTAGCATTTACAGGACAAGGTATGGCCCCGAGTAACTTTTTACCTTCTCAAATTCCTCTTTGTTTTTTGGTGGTGGAAGCATTGGTGCATTAGGGTTCTTCAATCTCTCTCTGGGTTGAGCATTAAATGGCAGCCCTGAAGGAGGTGGTGGGAGAGTATGCTCCATCATTGAAGGAGGAATGTATATAGGATGTGGAGGAATAGGAACAGCTTTTCCCCAGCCTAATTTCATTTCAAAAGACATGATCATCTTCCCTGGTAAATAAAGATTGCACAGGTTTAGTTGTCAACAATATCAGTTTTTCAGCAAACATATAGCTCACTGGAAGTCTACATTGGCCACACGCACCCAACAATGCTGCTTGCTGGCAAAATGCAAAGTCTCTCCCCAAGGGTCACATTCCCAGATTCCATTAAGTATATGCTTCTCCCACTTTAAAAAAAAAAATCAAGATCAAAAGCCTGGCTAAGCATACTGTGTACTTTCTACAATAATGAAACCCCACAGGCCTCAAAGACCAATATACCACAATATTTTATTACATCTAAAAGAAATATAGTTCTGTTTGCAGCCTGCCAAACTTCTGTGTAACTGTTCAATTCAATTATTTTAAAAATGATAATCACTGACATTGTCCAGAAATTGCCTAGAAAAATTCCTGATCTGTGTGCCAAAATTTACTAAAGTGTTCAACAACTCATGAGCATTAGCACTACCACTTACAAACTCTATTACCAAAGCAAAAGAGAGCATATTTCAATTGTTTTAAAGAAATCAAACTAGATATTATAAATATTAAAAAAAATTCAAAGATGACAATAGGTATTTGAAAGAGGAGACCGGAAAACCGTTTAAACAATCTTGCAACCTACTGAAATTACCTCTTTTTCAAGGTTTCTAAACTTAACTAAAATTTGCATTAAAAAGACATAGGCAAGTACAGAGGGCAAACCAGCACCTCCCAACATCCCACTTGTGCATATCATGATGTATCTAAAGACCTGGAGTGGGAAGTGATATCCCTCCACCTGTTGTTGAACTGCAGCTGTCAGCTCCCACCACTGGCTACATTGGCTAGGGTGACCGTTCAGGAACACTGGGAAGCCACAAATTTCCACTCATGTCACTTTACCACTTCCACCAATACAATGTGAACAGGTACATATCCACCCCATCATAACAGAAGATGCAGACAGATTTTTAGACTGCAAGGTGTTACTTAAAAAAAAAAGACACCCAATGGCCTAAATCCTGTTTGTTAGTCCCAACTAAAGCATCCCTTTTGACTTAACTGCCGAACAGTGACTAAACACCTAGCTAAATCCTACATTTTTGATGGGTCTATTCCATTTGAGACTATCAAGAGGATTTAGACTAATCTGTTTGTGAAGTATCTTGGATCACCATATAGGCTCTGCAGTTTTGGTTCCTTGAAGTCCTTCCTTCTATCATTTTAACATGCATTCTCTCAGAGTTCTCCTTTCATTACTATGCACGCACATGAGAGGAAAAGTAAGTTAACAAATACATGTTTATTTTGCACTGCCACATCTTAGATTACTCAAACAAGATTCTTTCATATTAGCCTCACAGTGGGAAAACAGTGTAAGAACCCCTCACAGAAGATCCTCCCCACAATCTTCTCCACTAAAAAACACAGTGCTTCTTTCAATGCTGTTCTCAAGATGACAAATGTTGAAGTTACAGTAGAGTCCTGGTTATCA
Organism: Iguana delicatissima; assembly: GCA_948472985.1. Lineage (NCBI taxonomy): Eukaryota > Metazoa > Chordata > Lepidosauria > Squamata > Iguanidae > Iguana > Iguana delicatissima. The sequence goes on along the minus strand of CAOKZL010003827.1, from coordinate 44,364 downwards.
GACCTTCCAGATTAACCGACATCGCGGCTGCCTGGGGGCATGGCTGTAGGCATTTCCACGCCCCCAGACACGCCCAGACATGCCCCCAGACACGTCCCCAAAATGGCGGCCACCATGGGCCTCCAGCTAATCCGACATTTCAGTTTTCCGACCCTCTGCCTGCCTGTTTAGGTCGGATAACCGAGACTCTACTGTAATTTAAATCACCTATTACCATTTAAGTTTTTTAATGCACGTTCAGCATCTCTCCTGTTCATGAAGGCAACAAATCCACAATTCCTCTCTCTTGCTCTTTCTTCATCAGTTCTTGGCCACATAATTTTGACACTTGCCAGAGGCCCAAAACGTCCAAATTCTTGACATAACATCTCTTCATTCATCTATAGGGAAAAGAACAAATCAGAATGAGTATTTCTCACAGTTCTGCAACTACTTACTTCAGCCTGTCAATAAAAGAGGAAAGCAACATAGGCTGATTAATCACAGAATCCCATCACTGAGTTGGACAGCACCTCTACAGCCATCTAGTCCAACCTCTGCCAGTACAGGGATCCACCATTAAAGCAACACTAAGAGTTAGACATCTACTCTTTGTTTAAATACCTACAACAATGGAGAGTTGACTATCTTCCAGAGGAGTCTACAGTCACACCTACACACTCACTAGAGGTAGGGGCATAGCACCTCCATGAAAGTGGAAAAAATATGAATAACTCTAGGTCCTTCCCAAACCATATTTAACACACAAAGAATATGATCACCATGTCAACCCACCATGGATTCCTTGAGGCACCAGGGTTCCTTCACAAGGCAGAAGTGGGTGGCTGGTGGGGCTTACTGCCAACTCCACTGCTGCCCAACACCATTTCAAGAGGGACTTACAAGCCTTGTTTGCAGTTTCTCAGTCTCATGAGGCTTGCAGTCCCTATTAAAAATGGCATAGGAAGGCAGCAGAGGTGACAGAAAGATCCTGCTGAAATCAAACTGCAAAAGTGAAACCCACAAATGTTGAAGGCTGACTGTACCCACTGCTAAATAACTCTTACCATCAAGAAATTCTTCCTAACATTCAGGTGAAATCCCCACTCTAATACCTCCATGATTTCAGTCCATCCCTTTGGAGCAGCAGAAAACAAGCCTGCTCAATCTTCTAATGACAGTACTTCAATTATTTAAAGCAAGCTATCATATCACCCCTCAACTTTCTTTAGGCTCAACATACACAACTTCTCAACTGCTTCAGTTTGGTTTCTAGACCTTTCACCACTTTGATCACCCTCATCTGGACATATTCCAGCTTCTCATGATAAAGAGGCCACACATGAAGACGAAGCACCTTAGAATTTCATTCTTATAGCACAGAACTAGCCCTATGACATACAAGTCTAGTGTAGCTACCAATATATTTAACTTGCAAGACATGCACTGCCTTGTTTGCCTTCACATCTGTGTGGAAACTTATTCTGCAATTTAATCTAATGTATTGTAAAGTTCTAACGAAAAATTTACAATGCATATGTTGATCCAACAATCAAGGCTACAAAGGGAAGTAGTGGTGACCATCCATCTGAAGATACAGCGGGAAGAATGAATCCACAGTGGTAAGGTAGGCCACAAAACAGAAAGGCTTAAAATTAAATACAACACACATGAGTGAAGGTAGGGAAAATAGTATTTTCTTTTTTTCATTCAGGACAGAAGGATGCAGCTTACCTAACAGACATGGGGGAAACTAAGGGAGAAAAGGCAGTGGAAGAGCAAGGTAAGCATCTTCTGACTCAAGTTGCTAACAATCTGAACTACTCTTTTTATTGGATCTATAAGGAGAAATTTTGCCAAAACAGGTATCTAATATCCTGGAACTATCTTTACAAAGCTTACCTGTGGGTCAAAAAATTAACGAATAATTGACAATTAATTATATTTGCATAGTCCAGCAGATCAAGTAATGGTTATGAGTCCTGGATTCAAACTGACTTTCAACCAGGTTAATGCTAATTACTCTCTCAATCCCCTAGCAGTAAAATGAGAATAGCAACTTATCATGAATGTTAATTAAGAATGCTTACATACTTAAGTACTGTGCTAAATATGTACAATATATCCATATACTAAAGACAGTGTGAACAATGTTAAGTTAGCAAAGGAAAAAAATAGTCTAAATAGCCTAAAAGTTCTTATACCGCTGTAATTATTACCTGGGGATTAATGTTTCCAAGATACAAATTTGTTGTACTCGGATCTCCTACATCATGAGAACCTGGAGCGTAGTCATCCAGCACTAAAAACAGAGAAAAACAAGATGTATCCCAACCCAGACATGTTAAAATTAACCAAAAAAAAAATTAATTAAATAGTTATGAAACTATATTACCACCTGAAGATCTGTTTCTTCTTGAAGGCGCATCCACTAAGAAAGAGACAGGATGTCTATTTAGTCTCAATGTTTCGTAAAAAGAAAATTAACATTAAAAAATAGTGACAACTTACTGGAACGGCGCTGGCCGTCTGAATCTGATTGAGGAGGCTCAAAACGACTTAATCTACCTTTCGTTTTATGCCTTTCATCACGTTCTTCTTGAATTCTATAAAAAATATTTTACAAAAAATGGTAACTGGCTGCAATCCTAATAGCCACAGTTAATTTTTTTTTAAAAAAAAAAGCCAACAGAATACATATTAGTATTAAACAAATACGTTTTATGATTTAAAAACCCCTAAAACAAAATGTTGTACAAAATAATCCTCCAATTTTCCTGCTGCCAAGTCAGCAACATAGCTCCAAAGTGGGAACCACTTCAATCATTAGCATTGTGATTGCTTAAGAAGCAGGAATTATGTGACCTAGTTTCTTTTACTATTATCCTGTCCCTGCTGACCTCTTCAAAAGTGACCCAAATTGTACAAGAAAAACACGTGTCTAACAAGTCTTGAACCATGACTAGAGAGATGTGGTACAATGATCATCTAACCAGCATGTAAACCTGAATAGCCATCTGTTTCGAAGGCAACAGTACAGGATACCTTGTCATGCCAAACAAGAAAGCACTGACAAATAGAAATGTTTCGATCGCACTCATTTCTAGCAGGAAAACCAATCTGAGGTGTACAAAACTGCACAGAATCCTAGATTAAATGGTCTGAGTGCCACCTCAGATCCAGTATAAGTGTCAGTGTCTATCCTGAAAGGGCTTCTCAAGAACCATGTGGCTGGCTGCTTACTATATTTCAGCTATAGCGGCATCTTTAGTGTGGCTAAAGTAACAACGTCCCTGGTAAAATGTGCTAATATACATAGAAATGTGGTTTACATATTATTCTGATTTCTAGCTTGTACCAAGTATGGAAAGGTGACATATGTAAGACAAAAAGACAGGGATAAAAAGCCCCTTAGGACATCACTTATCCCATCATTTATTCCAAAGGCAAACTCAAATAAGCAATGGGTCTGTTCTTCTGAGGACAACTCTGTCCTAACGCAAGTTTCCTAAGTCACAAGGTAATGAAGTACTGACACTCGTTTTGGCAGTGATAATAGCTACGAGCACCACAAGGAATCTCTTGAAGTACAAGCAAGGCCCTAATGGTATGGAGCCTATCTAGATGATGATGATGACAATGACACCAATGATGACAATTATTACTATTACTACTACTAGATAATACATACGAAATGCTGGACACCTGATACTACAAGCAAGTTACATGTGAGGTCAAGATTAAGTCCTGCTTTTAACAATTCTAGCAGCTCTCATATGCCTATGTTACTGCAATCCCTTCTTCTTTTTCCTGCTCTGCTAAATGAGAACTTTCCAAGAAGTTTTACTGGCCCTGTTTGTGAATTGCTTCCTTAATGCCAATAATGAATGAACAAATTCATCTGGATAGACTCTCTTCACAAATACTGCCTGTTTCAATTCCAGGCAACTAAGCAAAGCCATGCTTGATCTCTAGGGGTAGCCTCGGACTTACAAGAGCAGGCCATTATTGATTGCAAGGAACCAGAGGATCACAACATGAACTAGAGAATCTAAAAGCAACAAGCATCATAGCCATATGATATACTAGGGTCACTGACCCAGGAGATCAGCAGCATCAGAAGGGAGGCATACGATAGACCTGACATGCAAGTCAATGATATGTCATCTACCGTTTGTTCAGTTTATGAGAACACCTCTTAATTGTGTAAACGGAAACCAAACAAGTCTACCATGGGGGGACCTCACTGCTTCTAAATTAACACAGAAGCAATAGAATCCAGTCTCTTTTTCTACACTGACAGCCTCAGCACTGAGCCAGTCTGTCCTCATGTTTAATTTTCCCTTGAAGTACTGTGGTAAAACTCCAGATTATTCTCAGTCTATAACAACAGAACCACTGCTTCTAAATAAAGATAACTGAACCTGGCGTCACTTTAACTGTGTTTACCTGGTTTGGTTGAAACCACTGTCTCTCCTTACAAGAACATGCAAATGACTGATGATGGGACTGAGGAAATGAAAGGCCACATGCATTTCACAGGGTTACAGTCAATTTATTCTATGTTTTGCTTCTTTCTTTAACTACAACAAATTAGCTAGAGATAGCCCCAGGGGTGCAAGATATTAGTTCTGCATCAGTGTTTAACACAAAAACGTCTTCAGAGATCCAGAGGCCTAGGACATCTGATACTGGGGACTAAGCACTATATTCATGCCCACTGGCTACAATTATCTGTCTTTCCTAGAAGCTCTCCAAATACCAACAGCAGATGTCAGAAATCAGCACCAGTCCACGGATCCACTACTCTAAGTAGCATGGTTCTAGGTGCCAACCACCCTTTCATGTCATCTACTGGGAGCAAGGAATCCTTTTGATTTCCCTCTGAAACCAAGACACAGGTTTCACATGAGTCATAAAATATAATTTATGTAGGAAGATAACCTTTGATTTTCCAATGTGGTGGATAAATGGATTTATTCCATCTGATCAGCAGCAGCTGGGACTAAAGGAGTCAGAACCACTGGATAGTGCAGTGAGGCAAAAAGAAGGAAAAGTTTTTTTGAGGATAAAGGGTAAGAAGAAAAACTGGTAAAAGAAAAATAAAACACGGCACTAACAAGTTGGTGGGAGGGGGACATGATGATATCAACACTTGTACTAAGCAGAACAAGTGGGGAAAAAACTCTGAAGGAATGCAGAAAATGAATAGAGGGGCCAAATGGGGAAAGGATAGGAAGTAAATATAGAACCAAAATCCTGTTGGCCAGCCTAGGTATGCTGGCATACATGCTGGATGCATCAGGAGTAAAAGGAATGCAGACAAAGAAGAGGGAAGGCAGAAAAAGCCCTCTAGAAATGAAGATGTCAGTTCCCAAGCAGCATCTCTACAGTGCCCTGTTTCCAGATGGGACCTCAAAAATTAACAGCACCTTAGGAGGGCCAGCTTGGAAAATCAATAAAGTGTCCCAAGGCACTTTTGAAGATCCACCTAGAAACTGCACAGTACAAAGACAGGCTGCTTGGCAGAGAGCAACTTCCTCTCCAGACGGAAACAAGACAGCTTTCTCTGATTTCCCCCTCACTGCTACTGCACAACCCTGAAAACTATTACATCAGCACAGCATACCAAGAAGATTCCAATCGGAGTCACACAACTCCTGCCTTCTGAGAAGCAAACCACACTGATCCTGCATGGGCCTGTTTAATGACAGAAAACTGTCATTCTGTAAACTTCCTTAAGTTAGATTATTTTAGGATCTAAGTCCATGTATTTATTATATTCCTATGCAGCCACTCTGTGGGTTGAAGAAAAGTAACCACATGAAAACAAGGAAAGGGCTCCTGTACCTTTAACAGTTATGTAGAAGAGGGAATTACAGGAGGTACACTTGTCAAGCACTGCTTCACCTGATTAAATTCCCTTTTGCACACAACTACTAAAGCTATAGAGATATGCCTTCTTTTTCATGTGTCCACTCTAGTCAAGGGGATGGAAGTGAGGGCTTTTTTTTAAATAAACTTCCTAAAGTTACGCTACCCGAAGATCCAAAGCACAGTGTTTATACCTCCTGTTAGTGCACCTTATAGCATAACACTAAATGACTTTAACCAAGGTATGCTGTACAACATTAAGTATTTCATGTCCTACAAAATTCAGTGGGATGAACCTCCAGGTACACATACTCAGTACTATCATCTCAGTATCAAAGGTCAATTTCCAAATGCCACATTTCACAACTAAGGTTACCACCCTATACCTCCCATCTTCCACTTATATCTAAGGCAATTTCCACCTACACTGTTATACAATCCTCCCTCCACATTCGCAAGTTTCACTCTTGTGAATTTGATTATCTGCAAGGTGCCCACTTGCCTCCCTTCCATTGTCCCCCTCCCATTCCCTGGCCTTTTGCCCAGGTGCACGGAGGAGAAAGAGCTTCACTCCTCTGCATTTCCTCACCCACCATCCATATAGGCGCACCAGCAGCAGCTGGCAGGAGGATGCAAAGGGGGGAGATTGTCCCCTCCCTGCACTCCCTCTCTCGTTGCCCACATGGGCACACCAGCAAGGGAGTTATTCATGATTTCTTACATTTGCAGAGGTTCTGTGCCCCTAACCCTTACGAATGTGGAGGGCCTATTGCAGTGCCATTATTCCCCTTTCAACATCCTGTGGAATTCTATGGTTTGTAGTTTACTGAGGCCAAAGAGCTCTCTGGCTGAGAATGCTAAATGTTCCTCCCTAAACTGCAAACCCCAGTATTCCACAGGATGTTGAAAGTGGAATAATAGCACTGTAACAGCATAGTGCACAAATGGCCTAAGTTTTATTACACAGAGAAACTGATGAAGCTTGTGAAGTCATCCAGATTCATCAGAAGGTAGAAAAATATTAATACCACTCACACATGCAAACATGGTAGGAGTAGAACAGCAGCAACATTAATCCACCAGCTGCACTTCCAAATACAACTTCATCCTGAATATTATTCTCACTTTCTTCTGAGATATTTACTAATATAATGGTTTGCACAGAGTCAGAAGGGTCTGAAACAGCAGCAGAAGCCCTAATTCCTAATCTAAGTTTGAAAGCTAGTTACTCCATATGCTGTTCCATACAGTCATTCTTATTGGCTCTAAACCTATAGTTTCAAAATACTGCTGAACTGCAACACTCAACAACCTCTACTACTGGTTGCTGCTGACAGGAATTTGAGTCCAACATCATCTAAAAGGCTACAGGTTCCTTGGTCCTGGTCTAAATTTAGAAACCTGATCAGAAGGTAGAACAGTTTTTCTCAGCTACTACATACAGCCTAATTCAAATTCTGATACATGCATTATTAATTTTTAGAATTTCACTCATGGACACTACTATATTCAATTTACTTTGTATGGATTTCTTAAAATTTCTCAAAAAAATCTGCCTAGAATGCATTAGAATCTCTGCAAATTTAGACATCAAGCCAATGCCTACTTTTGCCTTTACCTATTTAGTATCTATTTTCAATTTATAATTTTATTACTAACTGTTAAGCTATTTTTAATACATAAAATCCATTACTCCCTCTCCACAAATTGTAATAGATTGAATTCAAACTAAGTTAGCAGGTTTTAGGCCATGTTGAAATTAATAGGGCAAATTAGAAATGACTAGATTTCCACTGATTTCAGAGAAAAACAAGTTTAACAAGTCTGAGTAAAATCCAATTAACAATTAACTGCACAATTCAAAATATTCAAAGTTATATTTTCCTCCCTTTGCATGTATCACTCTTTGGGTTCAAAATACAATCTTCTCATTGTTCATAAGCCATTTTTAAAATCTGTATCAGTATCTCTATGCAAGCGACTGATGGCTGTCCTATGATACAACTTACACTGCAGTTACAGTGTTTATTTTTTAAGAAACAGGAACAATTTTTTTTACCATAAATCAAATTCATCATTATGCGTTTCCAACAGTGTATAATTTCTGAAAATCACTATATAAAAGCACTGATACATAGTACAAGGGAAGTGGATCCGTTCCCATATTCAAGCAATACTAAATACCAACATGATTCAAAGGTTATCTTTCATCAACAATTTCATTTCAGTTAAATCATCAATTTAAGACAAATACTCTAGAGATATCAAAAATTTGATTCTGAAAGTTTACATTTTCCAAAATTATTTTATTACTGTATATCATACAAAATCACTGTAAAGTAAAATACTTACTGTTTTAATTCTTCTTTAAAAAGCTCCAAATTGCTCTTTTTCTTTTCTTTCTCGCCCTTCTTCAAAGGCTAAAAACACATTGAATAATATTTAAAACTTTGCTATGACAATATTATGATACAATGCTGACAACATGTTAATTTTTCTAATTATATATTCTTAATACCTTCCTGGAAAACAGAAGTGGTATGAAAATGCAAATAGATTAAAATTAACAGCTCAATCCCATAAACTACTATGTGAGAAGCTTCCAGTCATGGAAATATCTATAAAACTCAGTGCCATGGAAATCAGCAGGCACAGAATTATTTCAGGTGGAGAGAAAGAAGCACTTCTATCAGTTACTTGTGCCCTAACTTCATTCACTCAATTTATTGTGCCTCATTTTCCCTTTCAAAAAGGAGTAAAGCAATCCTAGGATTGCTCCATCTACTGGCTATGAAAAGATACCTTCCCTTACTTTTAGACCAGAGATGGAGAATGCATGGCCCTTCAAATGTTGGAGTGTAAGCTCCAATCACCTATTACCACTGCATATGTTGGCAGGTCTCCTGAAGGATACAGGATGACAACAGCAGCACAAGGACCACCTGTTCCCCATCCCTAATTTAGATGAGAGGGTGAAAAGCCATCAGTTCTACAATGAAGATTATAATTTACAAGAAATACTGTCATGCAGACTCCAAGATATCTCCCTAGAAATATTTCTTAAAGACCACCAAAATAGGTGTAAAGAAAGAGAAATATTAAGACTGTGGCCCATTTCAGAAGCAATCTGGAAAGATAATACGTCCTTTTCCAGATTCTATGCTTTGCAAGAGAATGTTTTAAAGATGGTGCACAGATGGTATCTGGCATCTAACAGATTAGCTAAGATGAATAAGCAGATGAAAAACCACTGTTGGAAATGTGGTACCCAGGTTGGCACTTTTTCCATATGTGGTGGGGGTGTGATAAAGCAAAGAAATTCTGCATATTCGATCTAACATGCAAAAGATCTTGAAACTCAAAACTGAGATAGTATCTGAATTTTTTCTATTGGGTATTTGGAGATCTGAACAAAGGTTAGATTTTTGCACTAGAAGATTAATGTGGCATCCCACTATGGCAACCAGAATAGTATTTGCTAGATATTGGAAAATGTCCACTATCCCTACAATCGAAGAACGGCTCGAAAAAGTTATGGACATTGCTGAGATGGATAAGATGACTTATAGATTAGAAAACAATATGGATAGTAAATTTTATAAGACATGGGAGTTGCTAGTGGCATTTTTACAAAGTAAAAAGACTTCAACACCAGCATTTCAATGATGATCCATTATAGCTCTAACTAGGGTCTTTTTTTCTTCTCCTTTTCCTTTTTTTTCTTCCTTCTTCTTTCTCTATTGGTTACGACCAATGATATTTCTACCACTATTTATTTATTAATACTACACTCCCTGGATATTGTTGCAGTGGAAGGATAAAGATATAGAAGACTACTCATTTGTTGTCCTTCCTTTAGAATGATTACAGAAGTATAAGAATACTGTTACCATTACTGTATATAGATGGGAAGTGTATGTGATCTCAATGGTAGTAGCTTTAAGATTATCTAGCCGATTGACTAACTAGCTGTTTGACAATAGGGTGCTAACTATTGGTGATTACTCAAGGTTACTCAGTCAAGGCTAAGTAGTTCTTTTTTTTTCTTTTGTGTTTTTTCTATCCCCTTTCCCCTTTTCCCATGTTCTATTGATGCTTAGTTATGCGTTTATAGGATTTGTTATTTCCCTATGTTGGTGTTGTATATGTTCTTTTTTTGTTAATAAAAATATATTTAAAAAAGACTGTGGCCCATTTCATATGGAAACCCAAGCTATGTGATCTGCAATATACAATTTTACATGAATAACATGTTGAGGTTCCACTGAAAAACTGTATATAAATATCTGGAAAAAATAAGCAATATATTTTAAAAACGGGTCAATAGAAAATTTTACTTAAAAAAACTTAACCTACTGGCTTTTTGGTCTCTATCACTAGAAGAGATGGAGGCCTTTCATTTGAGGATGACTCCTTCTGTTGACTTTTTTGATCTGAAAATCGTGATGAAGGTTTGTAGATTTTTCCTCGTTTTTCATCCGTTTCATGTTCTTCTGAAAGACAGGACAGTGGTTATTGAAAATCTCTAATGGAATACAGTAATAAAAAAAAATCAAAGAGCTCCTTTAAATACACTAAGAGTTTGATTTTACTCAGTGCCCTGCTATTAACTACCATGCAGCATCCAGGTGTTACTGAACTGAAATTTCTGCTCTCTTACTATGAGTATGCTGGGCAGGGGCAGTGTAAGCATAGCCTATAAATATCTGAAAGGTCAGCTTTAAGTAGAAAGAAATCCCCATACTACATCACAAACTGTGCTGCCAAACAGTGAGAGGGGAAAATCACAACTACAAACTACTTGAAGCATACAAACAAGGTATAATGCATTTTGCCTTCCTCTTCTTATACAGGTAGGACCACTACCAATACTTTCTTAATTCTTTCTCAAAATGGTAAAAAGTTATTAGTATGAAACCCTAGTCAACACATGAAAACACAAGTCAACATATATGGCAGAAAAGAGCACCACAGTCAATATAAAAGAGGCATAAAAATAAATTCTATGTTCATGAATATATGTAATGCAAGATCACTTTCCTAACAATTCTATGTTCATGAATATACGTAATGCAAGATCACTTTCCTAACAATTCTATGTTCATGAATATACGTAATGCAAGATCACTTTCCTAACAATTTAACTAGTGCACCAATGAAAAAGCAATAGATTAAAAATGATATCTTCAGAAATAATTCAAAGGAAGAAGAAAGCATTTCCATATTTTAGTCAACCCTACCTTTAGATGCATTAACAATTCCTCCTCTAACAAATGTCTTCACTTTATTGCCATCACTTCCTTCAAATGCAGCAAGAAATTCTTCATAAATTTCTGCAGCTGCCTTCTCATCCTCCTAATCAACAAACAGTTAGGCAAAATTACTAGCATAAATAATCTATTTTCACATTGATTATATTCATTTTGTGGCACTCATACTTTCCTGAACAACAATTATAGATAGCTCTTCCACTGGTGTATTTTACCATATTAAAAAAATATATTTCCAAAAATGCATTGCTTCATAAATTTAAATTAGTAACATTTGCTTGGGTCCTAAGTTTACCCTTTCTTAACATAAAGTGAAAGGCAATTTCCATCAATGCTTTACACAAAATGCAACCCCCGTCGCAACATATAACACACCATCAGCAAAGTTTCCTCACCACTCAGGAGCAGTAGAGTATAGAGGAAAGACAGAGGTGAAAGCACACTTTAGGATAAGCAACGAAGAGAATACAAGTCAAATTGAGTAAGCTTGAAGTTGCAAATAACTTACCCGAGTGACTATTCTTGAATCTATATTACATTTAAATCCTTTCCTGGTGTTACTTATCTAGTGTGAATCACCACAAAAAGAAGCATCTGTCCCACCCCTTCAACTGTCATTTTCCTCACTTGGAAAGCACTAGGTCTGAAGAAAAAAGTTCTTGTTCATTTGCAATTGTCATAAGATCAAGAACTCTGATTTTCAGGATCCTTCTTGCATGGAGATTTCACTCAAACAGGAACATCTCTTTAGATTTTTGTGAGCCTGCTTACAAGGCAGTTTTACTATCAATAATCTAATACAAACAGCAATAAACAGAGTACTTCCAGCTGATTAAATTGGTTTCCTACAGCATTACCTTTTTTTCAATTCCTCCTGCTCCTTCTTGCTTAAAGTCCTCTTGGCAGCACTCATCTTTCCAATACTGAATGCTTTAAGTTTGCTTTCTAAAAGCGGCTGCAGGAAAAAAAATATATTAAAAGGTTGTAAGAAGGTAATATGAAAGTACCCAAACAATGGTCACAGAAACCTTCAATCATATAATCTTTTAAGTACAGGCCTACGGTCATGTAGTATTAAATAGGCCCAATCTTTGTTTAAACTTAGAACAAACTCTCCTGGGGTTGTATTGTGAGAACTATTTGGAGCTCTAATATGCATAACCTCAGCAGAGGTCGCAAGGAATGTTTCTTCCAATATACATTTCTCAGAAAGTTATTACCTTTAGGGAAGCCCAAATATTAGGGGCCTGTGAAGCAAAAATCAGCTGAATATGTCAAGCTGCTTTGTTGATTTACAAAGCAGTTTCCCCATAAACGATCCATTTTATTTATTTTCTGAAGCATATTAAAACTTACTTTTGGGCAACATTTGAGATTACGGAAGTATGTTTTAAAAGATACATCACAGTCGATGCAGCTGTGATTTTATTTATCTGTTAATTTAGAGTTTGCTAATATTTGCAACTGTACTTTTAGGCACCTTTATTCTCTTTAAGAATGAGTACATTAGAGCTGGTGAAGTGGTATGAGCATTGGACTATGATTCTGGAGACCAGGGCTCACATCCCTGCTCAACTATGGAAACCACTGGGCAAGTCACACACTCTCAGCCTCAGGAGGCAAAGGTAAACCCCTTTTGAACAAATCTTGCCAACAAAATCCTGTGGTAACTTCACCTTAGAGTTGCTGTAAGTCAGAAATAACCTGAAGGCACCTAATCTCAAACAAAATATTATATTACAGAGTCAATAAAACACCCATATATTAATACTGTTTGGCTGAATCATGTTCTGTCATTTTAATTACAAACTGGGAGGAGAATAGCAGTAGTTGCTATGGTTTATCCTAAGAAAATAGTTCTACTTATTGATCTGATACTTGGTAGTGTAAGAAAGTCCATTTTGGGAATGGTTCATGCCAAATGACACAGAACAGCTAAAAAACAGCTTATTTACATGAGTATAAATTTGATGATGACTTCCAGAAGTTTGACAAGTATTGTAGATTTTTTCTTCTCATAAACTTTGCCAGGGTTAGATCTGCTAGCTGATTTCTCCATCAGTGCTGTGCCTTCCAGAAAACAGCTGTACTATATAAGGATAAGGTTTATTATGTGCTTTGTAAGCTGGAAATGACTTGAAGGCATACGACAATAAATGTGCTAATAGTGGTGTATGATGTTTGGCTCTCAGTCCACACAAAGGTAGCCAGGACAGGGAAAAGGGGAGGAAAAGTCATGTTCATGTGCAGTCTTTGCTACCCTTGGTTTACTATCCTTTATAGGTCATTCTTTCATAACAGAAAGTGAACCTCTGGTCACTTCCTGTTTTGAGGAAGATTTATACAGAGCAAAGAAAAGTGAGCCTTCTCAATCAATGCTTTTGGCCCCATGAGAGCAAAATTCATGGTAACATCACCAAAGTGTTGGGGTTAAGACTCAAAGACCATTAGAAGTCACATGGACCACACTGTTACTTATCCCTGATGTACAGTCTAGACTTACCTACTAAAGGGGTCACTAAAATGTTCTGTGGGGTAGGCTTTAGATCAGGAAAATTCAATCCTTGTGCTGTTCTAAACCCCCAGACAGTCATTTTTCTTAGTAGATAAGCCATTTTAAAAAAGGAAAACAATTTATTTAGTGGGAGCTAGATCTCTGAGTGAAAAGAAATGGAACAGCAATCTATCAACTTTGAGATGAGAGAGAAGGGAAAAAATATATTACTCTCGTGAACACTTTTCTGCAAACTTGTTCAACTTACAACTTGTAACATTTTATAGTGAAGAAGTCAAAAGAGAACTTTGTTTATTGATTGCCACTGGCTTGCAAGTTTATTCTCGAGTGCTTTAAAAGATTCATCAATTCTAATACACAGACTCAGTCCAGGTAACACAGAGATGCTATTAATGTGTGTTTTATCTGCTCAAGTGAGTGTTCAACCTGGTTTAGTAGGGCCTCCATTCCCCAGATATAATTATATGCATAGTTTGGAAGTGCTACTAGAATACCTGCTAGAGGCACAGTGGCCCTGACCCTTCTACTAATCAAATATAATTCCATTTCAAAAGAAAAGGACTTGCTCCTGAGTAGTCTGTCTGTCATCTACACTGTGGACCGTTCAGCAACAAGTGAAGTTTTTTAAAAAAAAATCTGGGGTTTTTCATTTCCTCAGCTTTTCAATTGACACTCCTATTGTCCTCTGCTGTAGAATTTAGGTCTGTTTTAATGTGATTTTTTTTTTAAAAAAGTTTTGCTTTACTGTTTTGCTTTTTACTTCTATTTTGTAAATCACTATAAATGAAAACACCAAATCCCATCTGATCTTGGAAGCTAAGCAGGGTCTGCTCTGATTAGTACTTGGGTAGAAGACCACCAATGAATACCAGGTACTATATCTGTATTTCAGAGAAAGGAACTGACAAAACCACATTTGAATATTCTTTGCTTAAGAAAACTCCAAGAAATTCATGGTATCACCATAAGTCAATAGGTGACATGACAGCACACACACACAAATGAAGTCTGAGCTGACATTTCACATACTGCCATAACATAGAGGAAAGTGCTATACAATTGTCTCTTTGTATAACACAATGTATTCTTATAGCTGCTAAGAAAATAAAGCATTCTGTGCCTCTGAGGCATATAAACAAAGCAAACTTGTATAAATGAAAAACAGGTTTAAAATCTGTTTTATCAAACACCTTGAAATGCTTCATCAAGGAAAACATTCTCTCAGTTACATGGCAGGTTATATGTCAAGCACAAGGACACTTTACTGTAACAAACACGCATAACTAGCAAAATGCCACAAAGGGAAAAATGAACTGAGATAAAATTTTATAGGTGTACCTTGAAGTTAACTCAGTTCCTCAGGAAAAGAAAAACTCATACGTAATAATCAGTGTGAAATGACCACAGGAACTGAGTTTCTTTTAGTTAAATTTTTATACATTCCTTCTGAGACTTACATGAGTTTCTGGAGATGAAGTGGCACGGGTTGTATCTGGTAATCTGGCCTAAAAAATTAGAAATAAAGAATTACATTCGGGAAGTATTTATTTTCAATGTTTTATATACATAAAAAAACAGTTTTAATCTGGACTGCCTCCACTATTAACCGAAAATGAAAATGTTTGAGATTCCAGAAGCATTTAGAGAATTCAAGTCATTTGTCTTCTAAAACTCTAATTTTTATTTTTATTTTTTTACTAATCATCCCAATGAGCAAAAAGGACAGCAGAGTCAAGGACCAACCTTTTTCTACCAATTAGAAACAGGAACTTCCGGGCTGACTTAATGATTTTAGCCATGACCACTCAATTTGGAAACAAAAAAGTTTACATCTTAAATAAAACCAATGATCCTCCAACAGCTGCAATTTTGTTAGTTCTCAGGGATATTTAGTATTTAACCAGAAACAATCATTATTATAATGCAGAGGCACAAAAAAAAATTGGAGACAAATGTTGCTGTTAGGTTCTGCTTTAAACCAGCAGACTCTGAAAGACCCTAAATATTCATATTCATTTGCACTCGTGTTATTTCTAATACACACAAACGTTTTCTCACTCATGAAAGGCACATTTTCTTTTGCCTTATGACACTACAAGAATGTAGTGGTCGTGGAACATTATGCAGCTGGACAACCAACGATTTCACTTGGCAGTGTACTGAAAAAGACCACAACTAATACATGAAGCAGTAATCATATTCTATCTCTTGGACTTCAACATCAGTTTACAAGAACAATAGTGAAAAATTATTGCACTTCTCTCCTTGCTAATTTTTGATCTGTATTATTCAAGCATTATGAAATATAACCAAACAAATCACACTTTTGGGCTCTAGCTACCATCAGTCTGAAGCAGCAGCATGAATAATTATCAGGATTACAAGACTTGCTATTAAATATGTTCTGGCAACTCAAAGGTTGCCCTTCCTAAATTAAAAATATGTTTATCTTATGTTATCATGTACTTGGCAAAACATATATTCCGCAATGACCCCCAGAGTGCTCCTTGAGTTAACACAGCCATCAGTTTAATGACATCTGGCATTAACAGAAATTCACTATTTTCCCCAAAAGGATTTTTGTACATTTCACATGTAACATATGTTTGCCTTGGGTCCCATTTTGGGAGAAAGGCGACACAGAAATTCAATAAATAAATAAATACAAGTACTTGAAAGCCTCTTTTGACTTTTTCTATAGTGTTCATTAGCAACTTTCATATCTGAACTTTTTGCTTCATTTTTAACTACACAAAGGAGACACTATCCAGATCTTTGAAATGCCGTTTAAGTCTTTTCAGCTAAAATCTGGACACTGCATTATCTTCCCATTTTTATGACCAAGACACAGTTCTCCAGCTCTTGAAGGAAGCCAAAGAACTTTTCTCAGGCAGGTAAAGACTATTGTGTTTCAAAAGGCCTTGGAAGATATACTGCTCAAGAGGAAAGTGTACTGCATGAAATACTGCATTTACTATTTGCTGTTTTCCTTTCAATGGCTTATGTTTTTAACATGTGTCAATTTTTTGATAGTTCAATTACATTTTTAACTTTTGTATGTTGTGAGGTTTGTTTTAATTGTTGTAAGCCACCCTGAGACCCATACTGGGGTCATATCAAGCTGCAGTGGACCTATACAAGGAAAAAGATAGGATATAAAATAAATAATAAAATATATAAACAACAACCTCCTGGTAGAAATTTATCTCTCTCTTTCTACTTTGCCTCAAAAGCTACATTCATGAAGACAGGAAACAAAACTTTAAAAAATCAAATCAATTTCTCAGGTTCACACAAGTCAACTAAAAGGAATGGCCTATTCTTCTTTGATCAACAAGACTTTCTACTAATTTTTTTAACTGTATGCTATTTAAAAGAGAAAAAATAGCATTAAGACCACCTCACTCATTTGAATGGTTTCATCACTCATTGGATCCTGACCAAAATTTCCAATAGCACAACTTAAACTGTACTACAGCCCAGAATTTTGTGACTCATGGGAGTTACTATCTTTTCAAGCATTCACAATTACAATAAAAGTGACAAGTGCTTCCCTTGTAAAATACAACGAAAAATTAATGGGACAGCTAAAAAAGCCAACATGATTTTAAGCTGCCTCAATAGGAGCACAGTGTCGAAGTCAAGTGAAGTAAGAATACCACTCTATTCTGCTTTGGTTTGGCACCTGGAATACTATGTCCAGTTCTGGGCACCACAATTCAAGGAGGATATTGACAAGCTGGAACGTATCCAGAGGATGGCAACCAAAATGGTGAAGGGTCTGGAAACCATGCCCTAAGTAGAGTGGTTTAGGGAGCTAAGTATGTTTGGCCTGATAAAAAGACATGATAGCCATATTTAAATATTTGAAGGGATGTCATGTTGAAGATGGAGTAAGATTGTTTTCTGCTGCTCCAGAGAATAGTACATGGAGCAATGGTTTCAAACTACAGGAAAACTGATTTCACCTAAACTTTAGGAAGAACTTCCAAATGGTAAGAGCCATTTGACGGTGGAATATGCCGCCTTGGAGATGGTGGAGTAACCTTCTTTGGAGGTTTTTAAACAGAGGCTAGATGACCATTTGCTGGGTATGCTTTGTGTGTGCATTTGTGTATGGCAGGGGGTTGGAACTGATGATGGTCATTGTGGTCTCTTCCAATTCTATGATTCTATGATTCTCTTTTCTTTAGATGACAGCCAATGGTGGGTAGTGGTTTGAGCACTGGAGTATGATTTTGGAGACCAGGGTTCAAATCCCCACTCAGCCATGGAAACTCACTAGGTGACTCTGGGCAAGTCACGCTTTCTCAGTATCAGAGGAAGGCAAAGACAAATCCCCTCCGAACAAATCTTGTCAAGAAAACTCCATGAAAGGTTTGCCTAAGGGCCAACATAAGTAGGAAACAACTTGAAGGCATATAACAACCATTTTCAGTAAGTGTATGCAATGACCAAAACTAAAGTGAAAAATCACAAGGCCATGGAAATCCACAATTTTCCCTCTTTAACTTTGTCAATATGATTAATTTCATTCAATTCTACACTGAATATCATGAAGAGAAAATCTTACTGGACTATGTTTATTCACACTGTCAATTGTTTGTAGCCCATGGTAACTTTGCGTCAGAAGAAAGCATTCATCCAAGTTGAGGAACCCTTGCTTTCATCACAACCTGGTATTCACTGAAGCCTCCAAAATTAAGTCCCAAGCATTAGAAAGCCTTCTAGAACAGAACACGATATGGGGAAGAGGGCTTCAATGGGGATTGCAAGATTCATGTATCCCAACTTGCATGAGTAATCACTTTCTCTTGATGCAAGGTCACAGTGGGACACAACCCATAACATCTCAAGAAAATGTTTACTGGGGAAGAAAACTTTGAATTTGACCTTCCAAAGAAACCTCACATTCCCTCAGATTAGGGGCACAGAATTCCTGTGAAAGTGGGAAAACCATACCCCCTCAACATCCTTAACACATCCAAAGAAAGTATGGCATTAACCACAAATTCAACCCACTATGGATTCAAATGTACAGCACCCAACACAGTTGAACCTGTGGTGGAAGCACATGAGCCACCTAATTCTACCTTCAGGGTTGCAAGGTTCCTTCACAAAGCAGAAGCAGGTGGCTGGTGGGTCTTGCCACCACTTCTCCACTGTTGCCTTTCACCATTCTTAACAGAAACTTAGAAGTCTTGGCTTGAGTTCACAGTTCATCTCAGTCTCATAAGGCTTGCAGAGAAAGTGCGAAAGTGAGGCAAGAATTTTAAGTCCCCATTATAAATGGCATAGGGCAGCAGTGGAGGTGATGGCAAATAATCCATAAATAATCAAACCCACCAATGTTAAACCTACAGATGTGAAGAGTTGAGTGTACTCCAGTTCAGCTAAAATCAGCTGAAGAGTGGTAGGCTGTATGTACAAATTTGTGTCAGACTGAATGTACTGACCCCATTTTCTTTTCCTGGTTTATGAAGCCACAAACAACATGTGTTTCTCCTCCAATCTGTACATGAATTGTCTCAGTTCAGTTCTGGTTAGAATAAACTAGTTATCAGTTACGTTCAAACTGGAAAGACATAGCTTGATCTGAAACTAGGATTATTTTAGTGTTCCAACAGTATTTTATTTTATTTTTTTGGTATTAGATTTCTGATACTTTTTTCTGTCAAATTCTTTGTGACAGTTAATGAAAACTGTGATGTGACTGTTAATGCTTTGCTTTCCTTCATTTTTAGAAATAATCTTTACGACTGCCTATGCTGAGTTGCACCTACGTCAAATAAATTTGATGATTCGTACGGAGGGGGCACCATGAGACAGAACCATGAAATTGATGTATTTCAGGATTCCAATACAGTGAAATATTTTAAAGATGGAAAAATGAACCAAGGAAAGGTTATGCAACTGTGACGGATTTGAAAGACAAGGCATGAGGTACTGTTCTTTCCCTTAATATCAACAGCTTTTTGCACGAAGGCCGAGTGTTGGGGACACAGTCTGAAAACTTTTGCGCCTTTTCATTTCCCATTACACTTACACAATTTTTATTATTGCTCTACACTCTTTCCAATAAATCACACTTCTTCAGGCCTCCTTTCCCACCTGCAAGCCATCATACAGAGGAGCATGAGACACCACTTCATGCACATTTTTGTTCATCTGAGTGTAACCTGAAAATATGGAGTACCGGTACCACATAACAGAAATATCCCTCTCAGAATTGTTTCTCTAGGGCTGTTCCATTTAATCATTAACCATTTATGAAGAATTTCTGCCTAAATTTGCTCTTTCATTTTGTCACTTCTCCATCATTTTGTCACTTCTCCATCACTTTCTATCATGTCTATTAAACTGTAATTATGGTTGCGTGTGTGTTTTATTTAGACAATATTTATTTGCACAATATTTGGCTCCTGAGATGCAGATCAACAACAGACCTCATCCACAGACAAAAGATTATTTCTGCACACCAAGATTTATATATTGATTAAAAGTTTATAGACTGAAAAGTACTTCTAAAGAAATAATATCTAAAAAGCAGAGCAAAGCTACCACTATGCTGAAGCTGCATAGTGGCCAACAACTGAAAAATCATCATCTCTATACAAGCTTTCAAAATATATACTTAGTTCCCACAACAAGTACAATGGTAACAGAATATTACGTTTAGCTTACACCTAAAACATGTACAGTCTTCTAAAATATAAGTTCAGTTTGCAAGTTTGTTGAACAGAATCAGCCTACTGAATTCTAAAGCATAACCCATACTGGGAAGTAAAAACAGTGTTTCTGAATTATTTTAAACGCACCAGATACTTATCAGATACTCCACATATGCCTGTATTTCTTTATATGCATTTGTTTTTGGGAAGAAACCCTCACTCATCAACAATCCACACAATTAGCGGTGTGCAAGTGCAAGGCTCTTCTCCTAGACAGATATATACCCATAACTTGAGTCTGTTATTATTCAAGCTGGTGACCAGTCAAGAAATCAGAAGAAGACCAAGATCTGAAAAGAAAGCCACGAGGAAATAGATATGTCTTTAAACTTGAGGAGCCCATCTTTAACAAACAAGTCAGAATCACCCAAGCCATACTATGGTTGTGAAAGCAGTACAGTGAAAAGAGCTGACAGGAAGAAAATCAACTTATTTGAACTGCGGTACTGGAAAAGAGTTTTACAGACACTGGACTGCTAAAAGAAAAGACAAATGAGCAAATCAAGCCCAAACTCTTCCTAGAACTGAAGATAACTGAACTCAAGCTGTCATAGCTGGGACTTATAATAGGGCAACACAGCTCACTGGAAAAGACCACAGGGCCTGGTAAAGTAACAAGCGGTAGGAAGAGAGCGACCACACTACAAGTGGATTGATTCAATCAAGGAAGCAAAGGCCCTGAGCGGGACAACTGGCGATCGGGGCTCTTAGTCATTCATAGGGTCGCCATAAGTCGAAATAGACTTGACAGCAAACGGCAACAAGGGTTACTATTAAAAAGACCTGGTCACACGCGATTTATTAAAATAAAGAATTAACGATATATATAATGGAATGCTAAGTTCAAGAGAACCTCACAGTGGAAGGTGGGATGCTAACAAGCGTGGATCAAGCTTTCCGGACTGAAGACCAAAGAGAGAAACTAAAACAAAATAAAA
The DNA here is from genome assembly GCA_948472985.1 of Iguana delicatissima. Classification (NCBI taxonomy): domain Eukaryota; kingdom Metazoa; phylum Chordata; class Lepidosauria; order Squamata; family Iguanidae; genus Iguana; species Iguana delicatissima. The sequence continues at coordinate 23,057 of CAOKZL010003827.1, read as the reverse complement.
GGTAAGTCCGCGCTGAGATAAACCCAGAAAGGATTGAAGCGTAAGGGGGAATTATTAACCTCAACCCCTGGAACCTCTTTGCAAAAGAACATCGAAAGAGACTAAACTACAAGAGCGTGAAGGAGAAGGAGAAGGAGGGACTAGGCCGCAAAGCCAACCTGCGGGTTCGCGCCCTGCCTGCCTGCGCACCACTTCCCCCGGAGCGGCGCCAGTCCCCAAGCCCCTTCCCCATCAACTCTCCCTAAGAAAACACGAAGGCCTCCCTGCCCGCAGCTTCCCGCTTTCCTGAAAGCCAGGGACTCGGCCCCAAAAAGCGGGCTCACCTTCCCACCGGCCTTCTGCGAGCCGCCTGGCGTCTTGTCCGCCATCTTGACTCGCGCTCGCTCCCTCTCTCCCCCTCGCTCAAGCCTTAGAGGCGGGGAATCGAGCGCCGAGTCTGCCGATTGAAGAGAGGGACCCAGGGCGGAAAGAAGAGGAGGAGGAGCAGCAGGTGTGGAAAGCCGCTAGCCGAGCGCGAGATGCAAGGGGGAAGGCGGCTGTGCGGAGAGCGACTCCGCCTCCATGTGCTTTTCTGGCAAAGGGAGAAAGGAGGGAAGGCGGCAGCGTACCGGGCTTACCCCGAAGTATTGTATCACTTCGGGCTACAGTTTTTGACTGAGGACATTTAGGCAATAGACCGTTATAGTGCTATTACTCCACTTTCAACGTCCTAAGGAATCCTGGGGTCTGCAAACCCCACGAATCCATGGGATGTTGAAAGTGGAATAATAGCGCTGTAACAGTCTAGTGTGGAAATGGCCTGAGACGCTTCTTCCTCTTCCAAACACTGATTTGCGGGTTATACTCCAGGGATTATTCTAAGGCCTTTCCTCCCACTGCAGAAAAAGCCGGAGGGCCAGTAACCAACATTGCTGTTGTCCTCGATCCGCCCGGCACTATGTGTTATTTTGTATGACTCTGCAATGCGTTGTAGAAAGCGACAGAGGCCCTCGCACACACATTTACTGGAGATATGCCGGTTCCAAAGCAGTATGTGTCTTCCTTGGTCACAGATGGGGCAGTCAGGTAGTTGATCCCAATCATGCACTATTAATATGAAATTGTGAAGACTGACGAGTAGCAAGCATTTTAATTTTCTATTTCTTATCTTTTCTCATCTAGTTTAAGAAAAAAAACCTGTCCTCATCAAAGCCTATATTGCACAAAGCCTATTTCACATTTTAATTTTCTTACTGCACAAATGTGTCCAGGTGCATACTAGAAAAACATGTGTTGCACTCTGTCAGTGCAACTGAAGAAGTGTCTTATAATCCACAGAAGTTCTTGCTAAAACACATCTGTTAGTCTTAAAGATACTATAAAGCTCCTGACTCCACTTCCTCCCCTTCTTTTTATGCTGAAACAGACTGACCTGGCTATTCACAAAAAAAGGGACAGCTTACCAATCAACTATTAAACTCTCCATAAAGGCAAAGAGCAGAAGATCTTTCATCATATAAGCATTCAAAAACAACCATTTATGTTGTGACAGCTAGCTAAACCTCAGCATAATCTCCCAGAATGTTCTTTTTGTTCAAGGTCCTGATTGCAAACTGAGTGTGCACCATTCCTCCACACTACTCAACAGTATGGAATAAATAGTATAGAATACTGTTTTGTGATTAGATTGTATGAAACTGAAGCCCTTCATGGCTTGGGGCCAGCCTACCTGCGGGATTGCCTTCACCCACATAATCCGCCCCACACATTAAGTTCCTCTGGGAGGAATTTACTGCAGCTAGTCAGGACTAGGTTGGCTGCGGTTACCCAGAGGACCTTGTTACTACAGTTCCTTGAAGTAACATTAGATATCAATAATTTGGCCTACTGTACCTCTCTGTTCTCCATGTGCTTGTGAGGCCCCCGGACAAGCACACAAACAGGCTCGGTTGCTAATTGCTGGAATATTCAAAACAAATACAGGCTGGCCAGAAATAGCCAGACAGCCACTTCAAGAAACCTCAAGGCAAGTACCCTCATTACGTATGCACGCAACTTACAAAGAACTCCCTGCCCCAAGCAGGCAGCTTGATTAGAAGGATCCTCACCTGTCAAGCACTCTGCGTTTGCATACTGTCTATTCCACTGTCAGTTCGGAACTAACTCAATCATGCTAAATTCTGACCTTTCGGAAGCTTTGTCCCCAGCCCGAAACTCATTGTTTTCCCCAAGCACGGACTAGCTGGTGGCTACATTTTCCTCCAAAAAAACCCCTGACTTCGTGAGCTTCTTTGGATCGCTCCCGATTTCCATCACGCCTTGATACCGCTGTGCCTGGCGAGCCTTCCCCTCAGTCCCACGTACTGAGACTACGCACCTTCGAACTTTCGCAGTGATCTACCTGGGCTTCAGGACAGGTGTAGTATCACCCAAATCAACAATCCCTCTTTAAAAAATCCCTCTGTCCCACTCCAACCTTTATTTCTTTTAGTTCTCTGCGTGAGTGTGTTGTGTACACTGTTTGACTGTATTTTAATAAAAACCACAATTATTATTTCAATTCTGTGTGCTCCTTGACTTGGCCTGACCCCATAGACGTTAGGTAGAAGATTCCGCTCCGTTGCCCTGCCTCTCGTTTTGCTAGCTTGTGCTCTTGGCTAATTTCCCCCAACTTATATAATTGAGAGCACATTTAGGTGTCCCTCCCGGGACCTCCAGAAAACAGGGTAACAACCTTTTCTTTTATCGCTCCCAAGTTATGGAATGGCCTGCCGGAGGAGACCCAGCATATTACCAGTCTTGACAGCTTTAAAAAAGCAGTCAAGACTGATCTCTTCCGACAGGCCTTCCAAGACTAGCATTTCCATCGCTTCCCGTCAATTGTCTTGCTGTTTTGTTGATATTGACTGTTAATTGATTGACTGTTAATTGTTGTGTGTTTTAAGGGGTTGAGTTAGGTGAGTTGGTGGGTGGGGAGGATTGGGTATGTTTTTAATGTCTTTTAATGTATTTCATGTTGTTCGCCGCCTCAATCCATGTGGAGAGGCGGGATAGAAATAAATGTTGTTGTTGTTGTTGTTGTTGTTGTTATGCATGTATAAAGAAAATGAAATTAGGGACCATGGAATTGTTGTTGTTTTTGTGTTCCTTCAAGTGATTTTTGACTTATGGCTGCCCTAATGCAACATATCATGGGGTTTTCTGGGGCTGAGTGTGTGTGACATGCCAAAAGTCGCCCAGTGGGTTTCCATCGCCAAGCAAGGAATTGAAAGAACCCTGGTTGCCAGCGTCATAGTCCAATGTTCAAACCACTACACCACAGTGGCTCTCAAGCATGGGATATAAGCAGGTATAAATATGCACACACTAAAGCTAAAGTCCTGTATACATGGGACTTTCTTCTGAGAAAAAGAGCATAGAGTTGCGTTGCAGGTCCAGCTGATGGCTTTCCCTTAGAAGCACTGGCAAGATTAAATGTAACTGCAGCCTTCTGCAGTGGAGCAGATTACAAAACTTTTCTATAATGTTAATATATAACCTTTATTAAGAGCAGCTAAAACAACAACAACAGCCAGCCAGGATGGTATAGTGGTTTGAGTCTTGGACTATGACTCCGGAGGCCAGGATTCAAATCCCCATGCAGATGTGGAAACTTATTAGGTGATCTTAGGCAAGTCACATTCTCTAAGCCTCAGAGGGAGGCAGAGGTAAACCACTCATGAACAAATTTTGCCAAGGGAAGTCTGTGAGAGGTTGCCTTAGGGTCGCCATAGGTCAGAAACAACTTGAAGGCGTACAACAACACCACAAATGGCAAGAAAGCAAGAGCAATCTTTCAGGTTCACCCGGACTCTTTTTCACATTGCCTGTTTAGCCAGAAAAGGGGTGGGAAAAGAGATGATGCCAGCCATTGCATGTCCAGGAACACTAATTTTAGTCCTGGCCTCCCATTCCACACACATACGCACATGTTTTAAAAAGAACATAAAATCCTTGCTGGATCAAACTAAAGGTCTAGTCTAGAATGCTGTTTCTCATATTCACAAGAAAATCCCACAGGCGAAATTAACAAGGGATACCCACCTAGATTCTGGTTCACTATTATTTAGGAGTTCTGTGGAAGTCTGTCCTGTACTCCCATGTGTTTAAAGACTGAATATTTGGTGATTTATAGGTGTTGCTTGGATGAGTTTGTTACACCTTACTGTTTGATTTAATTCGTTGCTATTCTGCATTTTTGGATCTTTGGGAAATAATATTCTTTAGGAATGCTATTTTTCTTGCTTGCCGATGCTGTATTTACCTGCTCCTTTTTGCTCTTTTAGGAATGTGATATATTTTAATGGGTATATTGTTTTAATATAAGCCACCTTATCATTGCTTTTTTATTCCAAATGTTTCAGTTAAGGAGCCATGTGCACATGGATAAATGCATCATCAAAAAAGATCAAAAGATTTGCATAAAATTTGCATGAATGAATTTCCTTGTGCAGATGCATATTTAGAAATCATCATTATAATTTAATTATATGTGTAGAACAGCTAAACATAGCACAGAAGGCTGTGACCCAGAGAACTGTATGCCTATTCAGGTCTGCTGTCCAGATGACGTTCATATAAGCCACTTCAAGGGCCTTGCTATTCCCTCTTACATTTCTTTGTCTTTTAAGTGGGCTTATAGTGGCCCCTCCACTTTCATTAGGGTTCAGTGTATAGAACCTTTGCAAAAATGGAAAAATTGGGGGGAAAACCCTCCCTCCCCCATCATCCCCCTCCCATTCTCTTGTCTTTTGCACACTGGAACCAGATGCAAGGGGATTGGGGGGAGTTCTGGATGGGAGAAGGAAGGCACGTGCCTCCCTCCCCTTCCATTTCCTTTTGCCTCAGCACGTTTCCAGTGCCAGGGCCAGAGGCAAGAGAAAGGGAGGGGATGCTCTGGAGAGGAGAAGGAAGGTGCACATATGCCTTCCCCTCATTCCTTTGTCTTTTGTCCAGGCATTTGCCTTCTTTCTGTGCACTAGGCAAAATGCAAGGGAATGGGAGGAGGCAAATGGGGAGGAGGCACATGCATATCTTGCGAATGATCAAATTTGCGAAGGTCAAACCTGCTAATGTGAAGGGAGGACTGTAGACTGAACAGCCCTTCAGACAGGACAGTTAGAGGAATCATGCAACCCTCCAGATTTTATTGGACTGCAGCATCCAGCATTTCTCACCACTGGCTATGCTGACTAGAACTTCTGGGACTTGCAGGACTATATGATATCCACTCCTGAAATAGAAGATGTCCTCAGATGAATGGGGCAGAGTGATTACACAATTAAAGCTTGGTGTGGAAGTACTCTTGCTTTTCACAGTTTAGCATAATCACTTTAAGAAAGAAAAAGCAGAGGGCTCTTCCAGATTGATCTAAAGATGTATGAGTTCTAGCAGTATCAGTCCTTGGGTTTTGCTGGTTGTTTCTACTTGAGCATTCTTTTGGTGGGCTGTTTGTAGTAATTTCATGTATCTGCACCAGGGCTCCACAAGGTGTGGGTTCGTTCTTTCTTTCTTTCTTTCTTTCTTTCTTTCTTTCTTTCTTTCTTTCTCTTTTTTTAATTGGGGCACATTTGCTGAGGTCATCTAAGGGTAGGAAGGGTAAATTTTCTTTTCTCTGGATTTTATGTATGCATGTATTTATGGAGTTACAGAATAATAGCGTGGAAATACCATCCCACCAAGGCACTATAACTCAAAAAAATTGAAAAGAAAGGAGGAAAACAAAGGAACATATTGTTCTGGTGTGTTGTAAAAGAAAAAAGAAGCCTAAATGACAGTGGGAATAAAATGCTGCAACTAGTGCCAGCAACTGCCAGAAAACAGACCACGACAAGAGAAATGTCATTTGGATATCCTAAAAAACAAAACAAAACCTGAGAACTACAGTGATAAATACTGTACCTTCTTGACACATTTGCTCTGTTTGGAGCAGCTCCTTACCACTAGAGGGTGTTGACAGCACATAGTTTTTCTATGCGGAAAAAAGCCATACAATAGAAGACTTTTAAACTGTATGTATTCATTAAAATATTATTTTAACCAGCCTTTGTCTTCATGGATATTAAGGCATTGTACAGATAATAATTAAAACCATAAGAATGTGAAAAAGACATCATCGCTATTTTTAAAAAGAACGAAGCAGATACAGCATGACAAAATCAGCTAATTAACATTCTTCAGTAAAGGGAAAGAGTTAAAGCTAGTGCCAAAATAATTTCCTTGTGGACAGCAGTCACAACTCCATGGGGAGAGAGTTCCCTAGTTGGGGCACCACAACCCAGAATGTTCTTTTCCTCTTACTTGTCCTATTCGGTACCAAGATACTTGGGCCCTTTCCACACGTAGAGGAAGAAATGGGGGAAACGCGCAGAAGCGGAGCTTACCAGAAGCCAGGTAAGTCCATCGCCATGCAGAGCAGCGCGAGTTCGCTGCTCCACACTCCTGCGGTGTCCTGCAGCGTCCAAAATGGCGGCTTACGGCTGGCGGAGGCTCTCCACCAACCGGAGAAGTTCGCCAGCCAGAAGCCCGCCCCCGGCAGATCTGCAGGCACGCACTTGTGCTCGCCTGCAAATCTACACCAGGGTGCTGCGACGGGGTGTTACAGGGCTGCACACTCGTGTTTTATAAAAACCACTTGAAAAGTGGTTTTTAAGAAAACGTGGCGCCACCACTTCCGGTCGCTTCAGGGTGGTTTGAGGTGTAGAACCTCAAAATTAGGGCACTCCACAGTGTAGACGACCTCCATTAGAGGTCGCTCTACACCGTTTTAATTACCCCGTGTGGAAAGGGCCCAGAAGCACCGCCTGTGGCAGTTTTAAGTGACATTGGGCAAGATGCAGCCTGCTAGATGTTGTTGGGCTGCAACTCCCAGGATTCATCATCCATGGCTATGATGGCTAGGCACTGGTATAGATACAAGGAAGGTTAAATGAAGGTTTTGCCCCCCACTATGAAATTTTCCTTAAGTCTCCACATTCCTAGCATTTCAGCAACTTGAAACTTCAGTTGAACCTTTAGAAATATAGGCCGTTCTGCACTACACTGTGATAGTGCTATTATTCCACTTTCAACATCCTATGGAATCTTGGGGTTTGCAGTTTAGGGAGGGGCATTTAGACTTCTCAGCCAGAGAGCTCTTTGGCCTTAGTAAAGTTACAAAGCCCAGAATTCCACAGGATGTTGAAAGTGGAATGTTAGCACTGTAACAGAGTAGTGCGGAAATGGCCCTAGTTTAGGGATCCAAAGTTTAGGCAAAACTACCAAGTTTAGGCAAAGTTACTAGTGCAAACACAGCAAATAGAAGAGTTCTAGGTGTGAATTCTTTTTAATGACTCATCATCTGCAAAGGGAACTGAAGGAAAATTTCATTGGTGGGGTAAGAATTCTTATTGGGAGGCAATGTTCTCACCCACTCCCCATGCATAACTGGTCTCCTGTGACTATGGTTGGTGGAAGTTACAGTCCATCTATATTGAGAAGGTGTGCAATTCCCAGCCAGTTTGTCAGCAGGAAAGGAGCTCTTGTGGTGCTCCTGGGTCAGAGAGAGTCACTTGGATACATCCCAGCAAGCCACATTACATTTCCAACAGGTAGCTGGTGCTCTGAAATCCTAGGCTTAATCGTGTCCCATGTTTGCATGTTACCATGCCATTGTCCACTCAAAATGATTCACTGGCAGGCTCTTTTTTAAGAGAGGAGATCAATGGAGCAATTGCTTGAGGCCTCATACATGCCTCTCTTTTCTCCCCATCTGGTTCCTTTTGTATCATAGCTTTTAGATCATAAGCCTGAGGACATGGACTATACTTTTTAATATTTTAAAATGAGTTTAAATAGTTTGTAATGTTATTAATAGTTTAATTTACATGTAGTGATAATCTAAGTTTTTATCTATACTTGTTTTAAAGTGTAAGCTGCCTTGAGTTCCAGTTCTCTGAAAGAAGAGGGGGGTATCAACAAAGTGACTGGACACAAATGGATGAACTACTTTGGGAAACTTTTTGGCTGAAGAACAACTTTAAAATCTTTGAGATCAGTCAGCCAGGGTTAATGAATTATTTTTTAATGCGGTTATTGCAGAATCCTTGTTTCATCAACAAGGGAACTGGGACATTGCACTCGCTGTTTAATCACTTCTGGGTGGCCCCTCTGTCTTTTCACTGCAGAATTAACACACACAATCTCTCTTATCCTCTGCTTTGCTCCTCTATTTTTGATCTGGTTCCAAACCAAACGGGGGCCCAACTAGACTTGTATGTCAAAAGCAAAGCAGTATGAACTAATTCAGTCCATTGTGAATGCATGCAGAGAACCAGGAGGCTAAGTGACAGTAGGGGAATATATAGTTGTTGTGGCAGAAGTATCTTCAAGAAAAGGTTTTTGGTTTAAGGAAAAGATCAAGAGAATGAAAAAATTATGCTTAAAAGAAAACAGGAATGAGCACAAGGCCTATGCAGCTTTCCTCTGTCGCCTTTGGCCGCAATCCATTCATTTGTACTCCACTTAATTAATCTTTTTTAATTATCCACCTCATTATCTAAAACCAACTGGTGTCCCCTTCCCCCAAGGTTCTGTGCATTCTCATAATCTGTGCCAAATTACAAGTCAGTAATCACAGCATGTGGTGAAGAGTGGTGAAGAGTAAAAGCACAACAGGGGCATAGCTAGAATACAAAAGGTCATCCCTCTCTTAACCACTGATTTCATATGGAAGCATATCCCTGAATTTGTGCTATTTATAACACATTGTGGTGCAGCTGATTTCTTGTATGAATCAGCAGCCAGGTCATAGTTGCTGAACGATAACACTCTGCCAGGTCTCTGGAGTAGATCAAGCTCAGAGGCTGCTGAAGACACCAGTTTTAGGCTATGGAGTGAACAAGGCTAAATAACACTGTCACTCTGTTCTTATATTTCACATGTTTTAATCAAATGAAGTAAGCTTCTCATGTTACACATGTTTATTTGAAACATAGATGTCCCTGGTCAAAAATGTACAGTTTCCCAATATTATACTGCAGGACAGCAATTGTGGGGAAAACTGCTGCATTAAGTATGACTCAGCCTTATCCAACAAAGCCAACATACTGCTTAGGAGTGATAGAAGTTGTAATCCAAACAAAACTGGAGGGCACCAGTTTGAGGAAGGCTCTTTGAGGTTGTGGGCGTTTGGTAAGTAAATGTATTTAACCCTCCCATCCACACCTACCCTAGCTATATAAAGTTCCATCTTCTGTATTTGTTAATCCTGTTATTTGATTCTTTTGTTGGGTCTAGACTATGAAATAATTTCCTGCCAGTGCCACATACATAGATCACAAAGGGCAAACATAGCCCTCCAGATGTTGCCAGATCAAGTCATCATATGATGTGGCATAATGAGACCCAGTGTTGAACTGGCAGACCAGCATTTGAATCTCCACTCAGCCATGAAGACTGACTTCTACCTTGGGTAAGTCACACTCTCTCAGCCTCAGAGGAAGGCAAGGGCAGACCCCTCTGAACAAATCTTGCCGAGAAAACCTCATGATAGCATTGTCTTAAGGTTGCCATAAGTCAGGAGAAACTTGAAGACACACAGTAACAGTGGCAGCTGCAGCTGAGCAACATCTAGGAAACCACAGTTTGACCCCAACCACAGCCCCCTTGGTCTAGACTTTCAGCCCTGTTCCTATGATCTAACACATTTTCTGTCCAAGATCAAAACTGAACCCTCTTCCAATTCTTTGTGATGAAATGAGTTTATGTGGTACAATGTATAACACAATGAGTCATGGCCCACAAACAAAATCTTGTACATGCCATGCCTCTTCTTTGATCACTGCAGGTGACAGGATGATGGTTAGCAGGTTCATGTTCACTCTTGCTGATTGACTGACACAGCCAAAAGAAATAACACAAAAGGACTTTGAGAGAGAGATTAACTATCGTTGCTTGAAGAGACAGGCTACCTATCTTCTCCCACAATAATTTCTTATTCAGACCAATTTTTGGAATCTAAACTGGGGATATTAAACCAATTGGATGCTGTTGGCTATGTCTTTTACTACTGTGTCTTAATTGTGTTGTAAATTATGTATTTGTTTTATCAGGTTATGTTTTGAATAAAATTTTGTTTTAAATGTGTATTTTAATCATCATTGTCCTTATTTACAGTCAACAGACTATTAAGGCATCATATTAATATACATATCATGTTAAAAGTAAATATTAATTCAGTGTTTTATTAAGGTTATCCCCCTTGAATGCCTTTGCCGGTGAGAAAACAAGGGGGAAAAAATAGACAGCTATATCTCCAGAACTAGAAATTCCAGGATGGTGGTATCATCCCAAAGCTGCCATCCATATCTATAACTTAGGCTGTCTTTAGATTCCTCCCCCACCCACCCCACTAACTGTGGGTGTATCCACACTACATAATTATAGTACTTTGAAACCACTTTAACTGCCACAGCTCCATTTCATGGAATCCTAGGATTTGTGGTTTTGTGATGTACTTAGAATTCACAGGCAGAGAGCTCTGAAGATGTAGTTCAAAAGGGTGCACTAAATAATTCTGTGTATCCCCACAAATCCCAGGATTCATTAGAATGGAGCCATGACACTTAAGGTGGTATCAAACAACTATAATTATGCAGTGTAGATATACCCTTTGTTGCCAGCAGGTAATTTTGTTCCTATGGCTCTTTTAAATATTTGACTAAATCTGGTTTCTCTATGCCCCCTATGTGTTCTCTCTTCTCTCACTGTACCATCATGGGTCTCCCTGAATTCCTCTCTACTCCATTGTCCCCTTTTCTCACCCCATTCCATAGTGCTGACTCTCTCCCCTTTTCCCTCTTCACGTCCCAGTCCACTATCCAATAGGGCATAGTATGTGCCTTTTCTCTCTGCACCACCCCTGCTCCGTAGCTTCATCTATTATACTGCTCATTTTCTGCTTCTACCTCCTAGGTCTCCCTGCAGCTCAGATTTTTAGTTACTATCCTTTTTTGCTTTCCTCCTTTGCATTTGCAGAGATTTCATAACAACCCATACTGCCATTTTTCTTTATCAAGAAATATAAATAGTAAATCTTACAATAAAACATAATAATACATCTGTCCAAAACTGAAATGGGTAAAAACAAAACCATGCTTCAGTGTTAAAAATTAATTAAAATATTTGGACAACTGTTTGTATGTTTATTAATTGCAATTTAAAGACTACCTAATAACCAGAATTAAAACAATGGCCATTTCCACACTAGACTGTTATAGTACTGTATAGTGTTATAGTACTATTATTCCACTTATTCCACTTTCAACATCCTATGGAATTCTGGGGTTTGCAGTGTAGGCGGAGGCCTTTAGGGAGGGGCCCTCCCTAAACTGCAAATCCCAGGATTCCATAGGATGTTGAAAGTGGAATAATAGCACTATAACAGTCTAGTGTGGAAATGGCCAATAATTAGAAACAGCACAGAATAAAACCAGCAACCTAAACTAAAAAAAAAAGTTTAATGTTTAACCTAAAAGACTACACAGCTGGTTTCAGACAAATGTTTCTAACAGCTTGGGACTTCGGAAGTTCTTCAGAGTTCAGAAGTCACCACTGCTATGGTCCCTCCTTTGTACCTTCAGAATGTGTTGCTGATATCCCCATTCACTTATCTTAATGAAGAGGCAGGTTGGTATGGAAGGAAGTTCTCCTGAAAGTATTAGAGTCTGTAGTTGTTTAGTACTTAATTTGGACTTTGAAGCAAATAGACTGCCAGTATAATTCCTTCTTGTTAAGTTTAAGATGCTCCCAACTACACAAGCCAGTCAAAACCCTGGCTACTAAATTCTGCACTCACTGAAGCTTCTGTGCTGTCTTCATGAGCAGCTGCATACATAATGCATTACAGTAATCCAATTTAGAGATTGCCACAGTATGAATCACTTTTAGCAAGGCTATCGCAGTTCACGAAAAGCTGCAATCGGCAAACCAGACAAAGCTGTAAAAGGTGCCCCAAGCTGCCACATCTATTTAAACTTTTAAAAACAGCAGTGGATTCATGTGTATCCCCAAGCTGTACACTTGCTTTTCCTAGGAGAGTGCAGACCCATCCACACTGACCGTGCAAGAACTTCCTATTGACCTACTCTCAATACCTCAATGTATTAGCCATCATCCAAACAGTTACCACATCCAGACAGCCATTTATCTTTTTCCCAGCCTCACTTGATTTACTTGACATCAAGAAATAGAAGTGCCAAGAAAGGACACTGCACTCCATCATCTCCGATAACCCTACTCAGTGGTTTTATATAAAATTTAATCTTGCAGAATCCTGCTGCTCGAACATCATAGGTCTGAGCAGAACCTCCTCAACTATTTTCCAAAACCAACCTTTCATGTTTGAGTGGAACCACCCTGTTACTGTGCCTCCCAACTTCAATATGCAGAGCCAATGTATCAAAAGTCTCCAAGAGATCTAGGAGAATCAACAGGATTGTACTTCCTCTATCTTTTTTCCAACAGAAGCCATTGATTCAATGACAATGCTTACTGGCAGATTCTGGGAACTGTATTCCAAAAAAGCAACTTCTCCAACTTCTCCACACTTTCCACCATGCTTACTGATGGATTTTGGGTGTTGTACTCCAAAAAGTAACTTCTCCAGGCTCTGTAGTTGTCAAGGCAACCAAGGCAGTTCCAGTACTAAACTCCATCCTATAGAATCCTGGGCTTTGCAGAGGGGCCTTTAGAATTCTCAGCCAGAGAGCTCTTTGTCCTCAGTAAACTACAAACCCCAGAATTTCTCAGGAGGTTGAAAGTGGAATAATAGCACTATAGCAGAGTAGTGTGGAAAGGCCCTAAGTTTTGTTGGATTTACAACCTAGTAAAATGTTTAGACTTAACAGAGCTAAGTAGGACTAGACAGAAGACTTCAGCATCTCTTTTTTTTTCTGAAAAAATTGAACAAATGTCCTCTTTTGGACCACAAATCTTTTTAAAAATTATACATGAGAGCTGAAATTGGAGACAAAATTATGTCATCCTTACAACATGTATTTTAGGGTATCTGCTTAAAGCATTTTGTCTTTAAGGGTACCCCTGCCATCAGGGCCACATTAAGGTTTTCATAGGCCCTACGCACTCTTGTATTCAACTCCCCACCTTGCCTCAACATCCCACTAGAGATGTTTTCATAGGCCCTGAAATCTTGTGCCTAAAGTGGCTAAGGGATAAGTTGGCCCTGCCTGTTATTCAGTGATAATACCCCATATGTTAGACTGCATATTGCAGGATTCTCTATTCCTGTATCCTACATGTTGGTTCCATACACCATGTCATTGAACATTGCTCTCCTCTATTGAAACATGAAATAAAACCTCTCAGCTCTTAAAAATCCATTTTCACTTTTGAGTGACTATCACAGATTTTGCACAGCTAACACCATATCTTGAACCTTCATATATTGAGGCAGTATGGGACTTAGGAAATCCAAGTTCAGATCCCCACTGAGCCACAAAATACACTGGCAGCTTTGGACAGGTTTCTCTCTTAGGCCCTTTCCGCACGGCATTTTCCATGCGAAAGGGCGCCTGGAGCGTCGCGTGATTATGAGGAGTGATCTGCACGACGCACTCACAATTGCGTGATACTCCAGGGGCTGGGAGGCGCCGATTGCACACCTTTTCATTTTGGCTGGAAGTCAAAAATGGTGCACAATTGAGCATTGCTCCCAGGCCCCACGTGCACTTACCTGGCGTGCGGAGCCTCCAGAACCGCTCCAGGAGGAAGAGGCGGAGCAGGCAGCTCATGCAGAGCTGAAGCAGCAGGGACACGAGAGCCTCTCACCAGAGGCTGCTCGCGCGATCCCCGCACCCCTGCACCGGAAGAAGGTAAGGTGAGGAATGGGCCAATGTCTGCCTGATCTACCTCACATGGTTACCGTGAGGATAAAATGAGAAGGAAGAGAGCCTTGAGCTCATTGGAGGAAAAGTTGGGGATAAAATCATCACTTGACCCCTGGAAGGTTGCTTTTCCTCCAATAATCCTCACATTCACTCTGTATGCTTTCATAACCACAAATGCAGGATGAAAGGTAAATCAACAGCTTACATGGTATATTTACTTCTTGGTAAGGGGCACAGTCACTGCACACTTACAGCAATGTTATTCCACTTTAATTGCCATGGTTCCATCTTATGGATTTACAGTTTAGGGAGGGTCATTTAGAATTCTCAACAAGAGTGCTCTAGTGGTACAACAGACCACAAACCCTGGGATCTATAGGATGGAAACACTGCAGTTAAAGTCGAATCTTAGTGCTATAATTGTATGATGTGAATGGGCCCAGGGTTGGCTCAAGATCTTTTGCTCTCTGAAAAAAAAGGACAAGATGTTCCCTCTCCCTTTCCCTTTCATATACCCAAACTTTCTGCACTGCCTGTTGAATCTTGAGCCACTACATGGTGATAAAGAATCAACTTCCACCCCTCCTAAAGGCAACAGAAAGTTTAGGACAACAGGAGAATCTATGTGGCACACGTGGCACCTTCCTCCAACATAGGGAAATCATGAGGGAGCTCAAAAGGAATACCCAAGAAATAGCCTTCAGCATCTGCCACCTGAAGTGGTTGCCTCACTGCCTAATGGTACCTTCTTACAGGCATCACAACATGGAAAGTAATGTAGCTTTTACACTTACATACAAATTCTGTACAAATTCTGTACCACAATGGGCAACACCCTTCATTAAGAAGGTAGAGCATAACACGCCACCCCTTCTATGTCCACTCTTCATCATGGAAATAGTCAAACACCAGGAGAGTACCCTGCTGCTGCTTACCTGTGAAAAGCAGACAAGGGAAGGAGGAGGCAATTCAGATTCTGAAGAAACAGTTGGTCTCAGCTCAGAGGAGGGAAGAAATGGTATACTCAGAAATGGAGTGCATTCTCCTTTTAATTCCCTTGGAAACCCACAATAGCCACATCTTCACTGTCTGAATTGCCATGTCCCTCTGTTACCCTGTTTACTGGGGGTCCCAGGAGGGACTCCAAAATGTGCTCAACTAGAGGTGGGGGAAATTAGCTCAGAGTGCTGCTTTAGCGTTACGAGAGGCAGGGTAACTTAGTAGGATCTTGTAACCCAGTGTTTACAGGGTCAGGCCAAGTCAAGGAGCAGACTGGTTTGAAAATAATGAATGATCTTTATTAAATACAAGCACACAATGCAAGCAACACATGCACACAGATAACTAAGGAAAATAAAAGTGTCAGTAAGATAGCGGGATTTTCAGAGGGATAGTTGATTCAAGTGATATGAAACCTGTTCCTGAAGCCCAGAAGAAGATAGAGAGCGATGCTGGGGTTCGGTGTGGCTCAGCACGTGGAGCTGAGGGGAAGCTCACCAAGCAAAGCGGCAGCAAGGCGGTCTGGAACTTGGGAGCGATCTGGAACTTGGGAGCGATCTGAGGAAGGTCTCGGAATCAGGGGTTTTTATAGGGAGAGGTGTGACTGCAGGCTATGCCTTACTCGGGGACAACAATGACTTTTGGGTGCGAGGCAATGTCTCCGAAAGGTCACAATTTAGCATGATGGAATCAGAGCCGAATTAACAATGGTGTAGCCAGTATGTAAACGCGCAACGCTTGACAGTGGATGGTTCAGCCTTTGTCAAGTTGCCTGCTCGGAGCAGGGAGCCTTTTGTAGGTAGCACGCATACATAATGTGGTGTTTGCCGGGGAGGTCCCTGAAGCTGCAAACTGGCTATTTCGGGCATGCCTGTATTGTGTGAGAATATTTCAGCAATCAGCCGCCAAGCCTAGTTTCGTGCTTGTCCGGGGGCCTCACAAACACATGGAGAGGGGTGGTATGGTCAGGCCAAATTATGATATCAAAGTGATATCAGGTGCTATCACCAGGTAGGCCTAAACTGCAGTAACACCTCCCTTCTTTCCCTACCAGCAAGCAGTCACAACAGCCCTTCCCAGTGCTTGACAGCTGCCAGGGGGACATCTTAGGCCAAGAGCAAAGGACAAGCAAAGTGGTCCCTGTACCCTGTTGTGACGGAGCCTAGGGAGTGTGCTTAGCCTGAGAAGCAGGATGGCCTTAGCAACAGGTTGCCAAGGGACCCAAGAGGTCCCACATAAGAGAGGAACTCAGCCTATTGGTACATGGGCGGAGCTGAGCTTTCCAAGAAAGGGCTCCAAGAGAGGGATTCCTTCAGGGAGAGAAAGGAAGAAAGGTGTTGCTATTAAGAGTTGGGTTTCTTTAGAGGCCTACTGAGAGGCAAGGCACAGACCAAATCACTTCTGAGTGGGTTAGAAAACAAGATGCTGACTTATGGATTAGGACTTTGAGCAGGGGAAGCCAAAGGTCTGAGTGAGTATGTAAACTTTCTACCTGCATACTGAGTTGAGCTGAGGAATCTGGTTAGACTTTTTGGAAGTTGTATTTTGCCTGTATATACATATAATACCCAATACTTTTTCCCAGTTTGTTCTTTTAATAAAGATTGCATTCTATTTTTATAGTTTCTGACTCAGCAGAGTACTTTTCTTCAGTTCTATTTTTGATAGAAACACTCTACCACATATTTTCAAATCCTTCTAAATAAGACCAGAGAGGCTTACCCCTTACTTACTAAGGTGGTAGGTTTGAAAAGGGAAAGCAAGGGTTATAAAAAGGTCGAGGCGCAGGGTGCTAAAGAGAGGCTGGGAAGGCTGCTGCCACCTCCAGTTTGTGAAAAGAAAAGCAGGCCTGGCTCCCTCTCCATACCTGTCTGAAAAAGAATATGTGCATGTAAGCCACACTATTGTGCACATATATCACTAATAGGATGTCCCCCAATATCAACAACTTATCCACTAACAATGTGGGATTTTTTTTCCCCTGACTGTCTCATAGGATATGTTGATAATGATGTAATGGGCTATTCCTTCAGTTTTTTAAAAGTAGTTTTAAACAGATTGGCACATCTTGCACAGATCTGGATGAAGTCAATGCATTGCAGCTTTTCAGATGTAGAGATTGTAGTAGGCGTCCAAATGTTAGTAAACACAGTCATATTCACAAGGGAACGTTAACAGTTCCACAGCATGGAAAGCCTAGGGTTGTGTGTGGGTGAATGTCTTGTGCACACTCATATGACCTGGCTTGCCTGGTGTGTAGGCTGCACTGAGGCATTAGTGCAGATAATATCTTGCAAAACCTGCTATGGTAGATTTAAATTACAGGTTTTGGCATGCTCTGCAGAGAATTTTCATGTCTGATTGTAACCAAATTTCTTCTCTGGTTAAATAAGCAATATGATAATGATCTATGCCCTGCCTAAGCCAGATACTTGTCCAAGTAGGAAAAATTCTTCCAGGAAAACAGGGAGTCAGGAGCAGGCTGATTACAAGGTAGTCATTAATGATATCTTGATTTACAATATTAACTTGACAAGGGCCATAAAACACCTACAGTGCAACTGCTATATCTGGCAATAATCCTAAACATACTTACTTGATAGTTAACTCGGAGAAAATTAACTACTGTAATAAGTTGTCTTGAAAAGAACCAGAGCCTGGGAAAGTTCCTTTTTGGGGGCTACAGCAGTGTGGCAACTGGTGGTTTCTATTTCAGTGGGATGTTCCATCTAATTTAGATTTTAGCCTGAACTTGAAATAAGCTATCCAAAGTGCTGAAACTAATGGGGGGAGAAGAGTCCAACAACTTGAATAGCTCCATTAAACTTCAGGCTAAAACCCAGAGCAGATTCACCATCCCACTGACATGAAAACTACCAGTTCCTGCTCCTACAGCAATGTAGTTGGGGGATTCTGGCAGCTGTGTTCCAAAAACGTAACTTTTCTAAATTGTAGGGGATGTCAGTCAAATTTATCCTGGAGGCATTATGAACTTCACAAATTATTTCCAAGCAGAAGTAAGCTTAACCATATGAGAGTATGCATGGTGTGGTGTCAGGACTAGAATGTAGAGCACCAGGTTCAAATCCCCACTCAGTCATACTTCTCAAGTGACTAGGGGCACAAGTCTAAACTGACTCACAGCATTATTAATATGTGGGCACACACATTGTAGGAGGAAGCAATGGGAATTATGTAGGTATGCAAATCTGATCTTACCCTGAAGTCCTCAACTCTTTTGTTGAATGCTTCCCCCTTCCATGAGCAGTGATACTACTGCGTGGTTATGTAGCCACATATCCAACTTTAGATTCTCCAAAAGCAATACCAGAGGAAGATTTTCTGTCACCTAAATAAAGACTGAACAGAGGATTCCATTCTCTGTAACCACATTTTACTGAACACTATCTATAAATTCTACTAATGAATACCATAAGGAACTACATAAATTATTCCAAGAGTTCTCCATAGATGTACAGATCCACATCGATACATCCCAACAATCTTAACCAAAGATTTTCTGTGTTGTTGTTGTTGTTGTTGCTTTGTGCTTTCAAGTCATTTCTGACTTAATGCCAACCTTAAGGTGAACCTATCACTGGTTTTCTGGAGCTGTGTGATACACCCAAGATTGCCCAGTAGGTTACCACGTTCAAGCAGGGAACTGAACTCTGGTCTCCAAGGTCATAGTCTAACCATCAAACCACTACACCACATTGGCTCTCCTCTTCTGTGCTATCTAAAATACAACCTTGGGTGGCTGGTTATCTCAAGCATTGGAACTCTCACTCTTGGGACATCTGGATATATGGGTACCATTCTCAGATCATATGCACAAATACTCCAGGGTATATGAAAGACTTCCTGAGGAAATTAACATTCTACCCACAGTGTCCCAGAGAACCCTGTCTTAGCTGCTATGGATGCAGAATCCCTGTACAGCAGCATCCCATACAAAGACAGATTACAAGCCATCAAGGATATCATTTTCAGTTGGGTCACAACACCACTGCCACCAAACTCTGCTCCTTTGTACTCACTCATAACTACTTCATTTTTGGAATAAGTCTGGAAAAAGTTCTGGGCACCCCAATTCAAGAAGGACATGGTCAAGCTGGAGCAAGTCCAGAGGAGGGTGACCAAAATGGTGAGGGGCCTGGAAGCCATGCCCTATGAGGATAGACTTAGAGAGCTGGGTATGTTTAGTCTGCAGAAGAGAATGGATTCAAGCAATGGATTCAAGCTGCAAGAAAGGAGATTCCACTTGAACCTCGGGAAGAACTTCCTGACGGTCAGGGCTGTCCAGCAGTGGAATATGCTGTCTCGGATTGTAGTGGAGTCTCCTTCTTTGGAGGTTTTTAAGCAGAGGCTGGATGGCCATCTGTCGGGAGTACTTTGAGGCTGTTCCTGCATGGCAGGGAGTTGGACTGGATGGCCTGTGTGGTCTCTTCCAACTCTACATTTCTATGATTCTATGATTCTATAATGTATTTCTACAAGTTAGCGGCATCCTATGGGAATTCACATGGTACTACAGTGTGCAAATATCTTTTTGGCTGACTTGGAACAACTTGTTATCAACTCCTGCACTCAGAAAATTTTGCTTCACCTGAGACATATTGAGAATCTCTTTATCATGTGGAGTGATAGAAAGGAATAATTTCTACCAGAATTTCAATAGTTTTTGCCTCATCGGCAACAGAAGCCTGGAACAATCCTCACAGCAAGTGTACTTTTTCAATAGCTACACAATAAATATCTAAACACCATGCAATATCACAAGCCCCCTGATAACTACACATGCCTGCATGCCTCCAGCATCCACCCAGAGCATACTACCAACACCATCATTTACAGAGAAGCTCTCCAGTACGACCTTCTCGGACCTATGAGACAGAAACTCAAAACTCACAGATTTGCTGCCAGAGAAGATATAGCGACAGCAGTTGGCAACTGGTTTTGGCAGGGTCTTGCATTGTTCTAACATTTATACTATGTGTCCTGTTGTATAGTTCAATACCCACCTGATGAAGTGAAAAAACAAACAAACAAGGTAAGACTGGTACCCAGGATTAATCTACCTGGATACCAGTACAGACCAAAACCAAAAAAAGAAAGAACATTACTCACCTACATTTCGACACATAACATGGATGTCAATACAAGGCAAGACACTACCAAAACCCAGCTCCCAACTTTGTCACCACATCTTTTCTGGCAGCAACATTATAGGTTCCAATAATGTCATCCATTACCTCAGGTGTGCATTTACCTGCTCATCTTCCTATAAGCCATCCTTTTTCCACAATGTTTCTCTATAGTGTACGCTGAACAGACATGACAGAGGATAAAATGACACAAGTTCAGTACTAAAAATGGCAATACTTCCCAAACCCATGGCAAAATATTTCAGTCTTCCTACTCACACAGTCAATGATCTTCAAGTAGTTGTTATTAAAAAAATGCATTTCAAAGACAGATTGGAAAGAAATACAGCTGAATTGGGATGTATTCAAAAATTTCAATCCAACAGCAGAAGCATTAACAGAGATAATGGCTTCTTGGCACACTACATATATAAATATGTAAGTCTTCACAAATGATCATATATACATGAAAACGCTCTCAAAAAGAGTTTCATAAATTTAGGGAACTGATTTGTCTTAGCATTGTTTTTACATTTTCTTTGGACATTGCCTCAGGTATCACTGGAGAGCTGCTTAAGTAATTTTAAAATATTGCTTAACCATTGCTTTAATAAGAGCCTGTGTGATATAGTGGCCTTAGTGCTAAACTAGGAGACCAGGGTTCCACAAAATCAAGGTTCAAATCCCTACACAGCCATCAAAACCCACAGGATGACCCTGAGCAAGTCATATTCTCTCAGCCTAGGCAGAAGGCAATGGCAAACTCCTTATGAATAAATATTGCCAAGAAAACCCTAGGATAGGGTCACCAGAAGCTAAAGTCAGTTTGAGGGCATGAAACAACAGTTGCTGCAGTTTTGCTTTTATTATTTTTTAGGCATTGTTTTAAGTATTGTTTTCATACCTTAGGACTACAGACCAGCTGCCTGACAACCCTGCAACATCTCCATCAGCAATTTAAAGTTTTATAATCTGGGCCACAATTTGCATCCATCCGTATCCTGTTATGCATTTACTCCACCACCCCCTACAGCCTTTCAACTTCAGCTTCAATATGCTGTGGCTGAACTTCCAGCTCTATCAGTGCATCTCAAAAAGTGGATTGAAAGTCATGAAAGCTCATGATAAAATACAACAGTCCTAAAGGTGCTGCTTGCTTCCTTCATCTTCCCTCTTTCAATTTATGAAACAGACTAGCATAGATGTCTTTTTAAAACCTGTAGCCAATGGGAAATACTTTCAATTTGACCTCAATTGACTTTTAACCAAGTGCAACATGTAAAACTTAATCTCCCACTTTGCTTATGCAAGAAATTTATCATTTCTTTGTACTTCTGCAGTAGGCCACCTAATAAACTGTGTTTTGCTAAGGTAAAGGTGGAAACCATACAGCCTTCCAGATGTTGTCAGAGTGCAGTTCCGGTAATTCCACACACTTAGCTATGTGGCTGGGGCTCCTAGAAGTTGCAATCCAACAAGATCTGAAGGGCCACATGGTTTATTTACTTTTTATTTTGACATAAAACAATCTAATTCACAATCAAAGAAATATACATTCAGAAAAAAAAGGAAGAAGGAAAAAGAAAAATATTACACTAAAACTAAAACACAATACAGTAGGTCTGAGCAAACAATGTTCTTGGTGCTGTTATCACATATTGAAGAAATAATCCATATTTACTATCCAATTCTTTATAATACCTGATGAAAACATTTCTGTTGACATCACAAAATCCACCTTTAAAAATTTTTGGATTAATATGTCAATTTTAGATCAGTAACTTTTTGCCTTCCCACAAGACCGCCACATGCGGACAAAGGAACCCTTCTTATCCCAACATTGATTTGAAACATTCTTAGATATTTTGGACAGCTTAGCTGGGATTGAATTCCATTAACTTATATGTGTTGTCTTTTAAGTTACTAGAAAAGTTTATATCTTTAGACCACATTTTCTCCATCCATCCATTTGAATATCATGCCCAACATTTTGGACTCACTTTATCATATACTCTTTTACAGGTTTCTCTTTTGTCTTTAGTTTCAAAAGCTATTTGTATATTTTTTTAATTACATGGTCATCATCTTTACAGAACTCTGAATAAAACTCATTTTCTCCAACCTGTATGACTAGATCTCTCTTGATTAAATCTATCCTTGAGTTGCATATAAGCAAACCAATTAAAATCTTTACCTTCCTTAATAAGTATCACATTTGATTCAAACTCCCAGCTGCCTTGTTTGAAGGACAAAAGGTCACTGTAAAACATCTCCATCTCCAATTTTTAACCCATTGTTTCCTGAAAAAGACTTCCTGTGGTGAGGTGGCTCGTATTATCTTAAGGAAAAGTCCCTCCTTATATTTGCACCAAATTCTTAGAAGGGGCTTTCTAATACAATGATTTCTAAATTCACCATGTGTATATACTGACGACATGGTTCTAATATCACTCACCCGCATAGGTTTAAAAAGGTTGCTTTCGAAGCTTAGTGTTTTCTGTTCTAAAGAAAAGCTGAATATTAACTACTCTAAAACAAAGGTGATGATGTTTGGGAAAAGACATTTTCCTTCTCAATGGTCTATTAATGGCCACCAGATTGAACAATGCCGAGAATTTAAATACCTTGGCGTTCATTTCACAGAAAATCTCTCATGGAAGCCCCATATAGAAGCTACCAAAGCAGTAGCCCTGAGATCTATTGGGGCAATTCTCAGATTCTATACTACTGCTGGGGGGTCACCTGGTTGTTCCAGCACTAAAAATATTCCAAAGCAAAGTTATTGCTCAGATTCTCTTTGGTGCTGCTGTATGGGGATGGGACGACTCTCACATATCTAAACTGGAATCTCTCTAGAACACTTTTCTTAAGAAACTGCTAAGACTCCCTCTGGGCACCCCAGCAACTTTGGTTCGGGCAGAGGTTGGGTTCCCATCCATCAGAGCCTGCATTCATTTGGCTTTATTTAATTATTTGAGACCAGTTAAAGATTCCCCAGTTAGAGCTT